>WTXE01000489.1:0-16986 GCA_022496225.1 Russula aff. rugulosa BPL654 | reverse complement strand
CCGCGACTCACACGCTTGTGATCACTGAAGGAATTGAGTTGGCAACTTGGGGCCCGCGAACTCGAGCACGCGAAGCTGTTCCAGATGGTTCGCCTTCATCTGGTCGCGCATCGGCCCTGTGAAGTACAAGTCGGTGACTAGGATGAAGTAAATCATCGCGACTGAGACCGCGCTCCAGGCGCGATTGCCGGCGATGGACATGCCCCTTTCGCCATAGGCTTTGAAGGCGGCGCGCAGCTTTTCGATGAGTATCAAGCAGGGACAGCCTATATTGTTCGGCTGGGCGAAGACGGTGTCCAAGAGACTGCGCGCGAGGCTCTCCTGCGCAGGCTGTTTCGTGAGTTCATTGCTGGTGAAGCATCAAATGATCATCAGTCGAAGTAATATGGATGGCTCAGGCAAGTACTACGCACAGTAGGTCGCGGATGTAAGGAAGAATTTGGGGATAACCCAAGTGGAATAGATGATGTGTCGCGGATCGTCGGCATGCGTCATCAATGCCTTTGCAGAGGGAAGTGAGTTCGACATTTGGTGATATAGGAAGAAGGGCTAGTTCGATGTTGGAGATGCGATGGACTGTGAGTATGATGCTGAATCCCGAGGCCCAGTGGGGGCTTTATAGAAGCAAGACCTTGCGCATCGACAGGACGCAGGGCTCGACACTTCCCAGGTGTCTATGGCCATCATCCTCTATCGGAGGAGATAGACAAAGGCGAAAGGATTTGAACCCAGACAAACACAAAAGACATCGACGTGTTTGCGAAACAGCCGTGTGTATATCGCGAGACGTTCATAGTATAGGACGAGAGGCAGCTAGGCCACGGCCTCATTAGATGCGACAAAGGAGTTCGAGATGTCATCTACTAGCTAGCGATCTTTCAGTGTCAAAGCGCTCGGGGAAAGAGCTCACCTCGAGGACATCCTCGATCGCATATTTGTGCAGAGTTGAAAGACTCGGATGTGATCACACGCCCCTTTGAGGCTTTGCCGGTTTGCCTGTTTCAAATGATTATGTAATTACTGTATCTCATGACGTCATTCTTTGTTACTGTTACTGAAAAAAAACGCTAAAACGCTCCCTGCCGCCACCATCCACCTAAACATTCAACTTGACAAGTCCATCAGGTTCGTTATTCCCCTCACAGCTGGGCTCATACATAAAAATAGAGACTGACTATCAACACGTGAAAATCGTGTGACATCGAACCATGTAAGAACGCCATCATCTTTGCCGAAGTCACAAATAGTTCATCGATTACAGTATGTCTTCTGTGTCCCCTCTCTAAACAGCTGCAAAAATCTATCAACGACATCGGGTTCTTGTTCACGCTTCGTGCTTCTCTATGTGACCCATCTTTGCATAAAGTTGAGGACTTCCTTCATTAAGAAAGAACTGCTCGACTTTATGTGAGGACGGGTCACGTCAAATCTACAGATGCTCATGTCGTTTTCTCCCGGACCACCTTCTGGAGTGTGTTTTCAGGATGCGTTCAAAACATGCAGAATTGGATGGATGAGGAAGAATGATGTTCGCTTTACAATCTCTATGTCGTCATGTAAACTAGACTTGCAGCTACAATTTTATTCGGGCGGACTGCTGAATCTGGCATGTTCATGTCCGAGTCAGGAAGGAAGCGATCGTAGTCACGGGTTGTTTCGGTTTCACGGATCGGTTGGTTGTTGAACGCTTCACAGTACTGGCGTGTGGCGTCTCGAACGTCTGGTTCTTACTCTCAGGCTATCGCCCATCTAATTGTTTGATGGCCACGCTTCACGATAGGCCATTCTCAAAGGACTACAGGTAAACAGCTCTAATCTGAGATCTCATTGCTCCTCACGTCATCTCTACGCTGCAGTGGCCTATCGAATCAGTCTGTATTTGCCGTATGCATCGCAGGAATATGTATTGCCTGTCATGAGTTTATGAAACGAAAACGACGCAAAAATAATGTTGAAGGACTCGACAGCGTTGAGTCTTGGGAATTTGGATAGTACGTTTGCTGCCCCATGTCGTCTCCTTCCCCGCTGCGTGAGACGCAAGCTGACAGGTCTACTTACAGCTTGTACCAAGGCAGGTCTTGGGCAAGGTGTATCTTCCTTTCAATGGTCACTACCTGCATACTCATATGTTTTTAGAAATCCGTCTCCTCCAATTCCGCAGGGCTGGCCTCTCTCTTGGGTCAAGCAGATTATACAATTCCCCGAAGATAAGCTCAACGAGCTTAGGGGCCTTGACGCAACAGTTTATTTGCTTTTCTTGAGAGCATGCAGTATGTACATCTTTTGTTTTGATGCCTTCACGTTGTAGGTCATGTCACTTCTTTTAGCACGATTTGCCCTGCTGCATACCTTCACTACGGTTCCCATCCTTCTCCCCATACATATTCACTTTTCGGGAGATTCTGTCTCTCAACGCTCCATGACGCGCGCATCCATTTCGTCCCTGGTCGGAACCATAGAAGGAACAAAACTTCTTTGGATACATATCATCCTTCTGTTCTACGTCACTCTGTCTTGGATCGCATCTCTTATTTGGATCTGTCGAGGTGTGTTTCGGTATCGCAAGGCGCAGATCCAACGCGTCGCAGAGAGTTGTGCCTCCACCACACAAGACCAGAATGACTCGTACCACCCCCACCCGCATTCACAATACCCTTTTCCGACTCCTCCCGTACTTGATGACGACCAGTCGAATCGCGGCCTCCGGCTGCGTACACTCATGGTCACAAATATACCCTTACACCTTCGTTCCGGGAAGGACCTCACAGACTATTTCGAGTATTACCTTTCGCGACCGGGTGTCCTCCCCGCGGTAGCTCTGTCTTTGCGGCCTGGCTTCTTTAATAAGCTGGTAGCGGTCGTATACAATCGCAGTAGGCGAGTCCTCGAGCACATCCAGGAAATATTTCATATTGGACCACCCAGTCAAGATGGCATAAGCAGAGATCTCGAGCCGAACACGAACAAAGTTCCACTTATCTCACGCGTTGTTGTCGGCCGGAATTTGACAATACTTTCGTCTTCAATCGAACGGCGTGAATACATCCTACAGGTTTTGGAGACTGCACATATAAAGCTTGCGCGGAACGTTCTGAGCGCTGTCAAGCAAGAATTGGATAAGCGCGAAGGTCGCCATATACCAGAAACACGGAACCCGAGCCTTTTCAAATGGGGAGACGGCAAAGAAGTGCCGCGTGATATGGCCAAGGATGATAAGAGTGTCAGGGAGCAGCTTATTCGTACCTGCGACCCTTCGTAGAGGAGTTCGGACTACGCTCTGGCACCACCTCAGAAAGTAAGGCTTTGCCGCGACATCTTTCCCTGTGCTAATCGTTCGGCACTCAGAACAGCGGGACCTCTCAGACCCGAACCGCGAAACAGTTTGGGAAGCACTGCACTCACTCCCACGCAGTGTACTTGACAGATATCAACCATTTAATTTACCTTTCTCACTTATCACATGGACGCCCTGCGCCGGAGATCGACAGCTTCACTGTGAAACTCAATTATTTGACTAGTATCATCACTGAGAATCGAGCTCGCGCTATCGAGCACCATCCCCCAGTATCTACGGCTTTCGTGACCTTTTCCGATCCAAGGGATGCCAGGCGAGCATGTCGTATCTGCCATCACATCCCGGTAGCCCAATCAACTGCGTGGTACAGATGGCACCATGTTTTGAGGATTTAAATTGGACAAGGATCATGAAGCCTGCCTTCAAAGCCGAGGTAAGCGTATTATGATGACGGAAGGACAAGTATTAATTATACCTTCAAGTTTATCAGGGACTGGGTTGTCAACGTTGGAATCTGGTTTGTCTAAAGCTCTGTAATCAATAGCTTGTTAACTTACATGATACATAGGGCATTTACTCTTTCATGGCTTTTCCCGGTGTCACTGTTGTCGGTCTAGTTTCTATTCAAAATATCAGTGCATACTGGGCCGAGCCTCGTAAAAAACATTCAATTAGTTTCTGTTTGTCAACCTTGTGACGTTGCTCGTACAGGCTAACTATCTCGCTCGTCACCCATGGGAGGAGGATCTTTTGCAATCGTTCATCCCCACTATCCTTGTCTCGCTGCTTACGCTCCTTATACCACCCATCCTCTTCCTCATCGCAAAAAAGGCCCATAGATTTGTCACCCTTTCCGCTCTTCATGATTGCATCTTGCGACGTTATTACAGATTTCTGATTGTCAACGTCCTAGTGTTTTCTGCATCGGAACTTGCTACGTTACAGAGTTTCCTGGTAGGATTTGCCACCAAGGAAACGAACAGAAATGCGCTGCATATCTTGTCGGACAGTTTCCCATCGGCTGGCCCATTTTACGTTGGATGGCGTGCGTACTATTGTTACACGCTTTCTCTTGCTAATGTATAGGTAGTCATTTTTACGACTGCCGTACATGGAGGGGTGGAGCTGCACTCTGTAAGTCCTTGACTCCTTCGAGTGATATTATTTTCAGACTATTCAAATCTCCATTCACAGTCGGGGTGAGTGTGAATTCAACACAGATTCCGTAATTGACTCTTGGACTAATGGTCTCCCTCAGCTGCCATTGATAATGTATCCTGCAACGAAGACGCTCAATCGCACCACGTAAACGGAATATCGGTATCCGTCCCAGGACATTTAATTATTATTGTAAGCTCTTGCTCTTGCACTGGGCGGTGTATTATAGTAACCCGGCTGTTCCGAGACTGGCTTCCTAACCACCTTCTCGTGATACACGTCCTTTTCGTCTTCGCCGTGCTCAACCCGCTGGTCATGCCATTCGGACTGATTTACTTTACGGTGGAGAAAGGTGCCCAACCTTTGTGTGACGCTAGTGAATGCATAGCTGATACTCTATTCTATTCTAGTCGTATTAAGAACCAATTCTTACACGTATATGCAAAGAACTACGAAGAGAACGGTCAGAGGATTTTGATCCGAATCATTCGGTACTCTCTGGATGGTACGTCTTTCTTAATTAGAAGACGATAAGTCTGACCGGGGCGTGACAGGTCTGATGCTTGCCCAGGTAGGCCTTTAGATCTCAGTAGATTGGGTGATTATGGATCTTTCTAGCCGTTTTTCTTGCATACATGGCCGTCATGGGGAAGGAAGCCAACCTCATCACGGCTGCTGTTCTGATTGCGTTGACTGCTCTGGCGAAGATAGTGTGGTCCCCAATGAAACCCCATGACGATGTGTATGCTGACTTGTCTTCCAGTATGACTCGCGTCTGCCGCGCCAAATTTGAGCGTGACGACCTCGATGAGGCTATGATCATCTGTGGGCTCAAGGGCAGCCAGCCTCGCGATGTAGAAGCACAATCTCCGTCTAGTTACGAACGGAAGATTGGTAACTCAGGTACCGGGCAAGGTCCTGTTAAACAAACACCGATCTCCGCAACATGGCGAGTTCCTCGCCTTTTTCCGTTTAATTATACTATGCCCCACCTCGCGCACGTAGCAACGCCCAACGTTGCTCCATCCCATTTGAGAATACGGGTGTTCACTATGCACCGGTTCGAGTTGAATCTCCAGAAGCTACGGTTATCGCGCCACAGTTTTAGCGCATACCACTGAATCAAATAACGACAAATCAGGATCTTTAGTCTCACTTCGCCCTCCTCATCCGAGATGGAACGATCAGTCGGATCCGGATCACCCATACGACAACCCATACTATAGCAGACCGATTAGGGACACTCTTTGGTTGCCGAGAAATCCCTGCGGTTTGCTGGACCTCGATGACACCATAGAGCTCAGCGAGGCCCTCACTTCATCAGAAAGCTCGGGCGACCTCGGGTCGTGGATTGTTGGTTCGCGGAGCCTAGCATCTGACTTTCAATCCTCGGCGCCCTTAGAGCACTCGCCAGAAATCCTGGCCAGGGTGCCTGAGGAGACACTTGCTGCCACTATGCCACCCCGTTATAGTGACAATGAAGGGATAGGGTTTCCACCTCTCTCGGCGTCCGGCGTACACGGCTCAAATGATCACGAAGTTTCGCAACCCGAGCGTCATTCCTCCATTCACAGACTGCGTGGATATAATTGTCATAATCGATCCCAGACGACACCTACCACCGCTAGTTGGCCACCCATCAATTCTTTTCATTCAGAAGAGCGACCTGTTTTTGACCCTTCCACCCGTTCTGCATCTCTGCCTATCGTAGGACGGAGCCAAAGCTCGACATCGCGAGATCCCGAGCTAGCAGAGATCGCTGGCAAGCTACCGGGTGTGAATGCATCAGTCGAATTCCTGGCATCTTCACAACGACGGCCAAGGATCATATGGCGGAACCATCGACTGAATCACTTGCAGAGCGGTGACGCGGGAGGCGATGGCCGAAGAACGAAAGGTCATGGATGAACGAATGAAGAAAGAAGAGGCGGAGGCGGAGGACAACGCAACGACTTGGAAGCGTCCATGGTGGATGGGATTTTTTTTCTCGAGGGCAGCGACGTGACACCTATACCTCTACTGCTTTCATGACTCTATCATACGATGAACGTCAAGTCTCCGTGAACAATACGATACCCTTAGTCGTAGTATCCGAATCAGTAAAATCATTATAAATACGATATATCACCAATTAGTTTATGATATATCCACGGTTTCCATGAACGGTTTGAAGAGGGATTCACTAGGTGACGCGCCGTTGTGAAACAGTACAGCAACCGCCTGAATATTCTCGCAGGAATTGCTGAGCATTACAGTAGCAGAGAGGGTATATAGGCAGTTCCTCATATAGTTCTGTATCCACGGCCATAGGACTTCGAAAATACCGCATCCCGTTCGATCTGCGCAGTTAACCGGAGTGCCGCTCAGTTAGTACCACGGTGGGGGACCACGCGGGAATCCTGGGTGCCGTGGTTTTTTCTTTCCTTTTTAAGAGATGGACATCGGTATACTAGCACAGTCAAAGTCGAACATCCACTGATTCCTCACTATACCTCTTTCATCATCATGAGAGTAGCAGAGATGAGATGGATAGTTCTTAGGAATCAACAGCATGTTCTATTTTATGGCAAAAGCATAGTGTCCATTCTGTTTGGACACTTTGTTTTGTCATAAATCAAAACGTACTGTTCCGTCTCATCCTCGCTACTCTCATATGTAACCCTAGTTTTTGTTATATGCCTCAAGTGATGCCACGACCCTCAATCATCTCATCAGGTTACTGATGCATCCAGCGTTGTTGACTCTCACGTTCCAGTTTGTCGATGAGGCTATTGAAGCAAGGTTAGTACTCTGTTCGAGGGTAACGCATATGCCAATGTACAGTAATGAAACTTACAGGTTCGTGACTGTTGTCAGGGCGGTTCGAAGCGAAGCCACAACGTCCCGCGCATACGCAAAGGCTACGAATCCTCCTTCGGCGACAATTTCGCCACCACCGATTGATGACATGGCCACCTCGGAGGCCCCTCACGACCGTAGAAGGTCTATATCGCGTCGCGACAGTCTCGTATCCGAAAGCTGAATGTACTGTATCTCAGGTGTTGATATCATTTATCCATGTCGCGTCCCCACTCCCCAATACATCCAACCCCGTGCCCAGATTCAAGTTCACTTTCTCTAAACCTCCCAAAAAATAATATGAAACTCTTTGTAAGTCCTTCAACCCAAATACAACGACCAAAAAAATGGGGCGGGACGAATCGAATTGATATGACTTTATACGATCGCTCTCCGCTCCCGCTCTCTGTTCTGTTCTGCTCTGCTCTGCTCTGGCACGTAGCGCACAACTTGAACAAAACGGTCAAAGACACGCTCCAACCCGACCCCCCGACGCGCGCACCCGTTTTCCTCATCCACTCCTCAGTCTCGAACGAAGGATCTCGCAGATATATCACGCCGTACGTGCGTCTTCAAGTCCTTCAAGCCAAGCAACTAGAAGGCACGCCACCCACTACAGATCTACAGTAGGCGTGAGCAGGACGACCCACCCCACCCGAGGGTACTGTACGTCTTTGGATCTCTCAGCTCCAGGCCAAGTTTTTTTTACCACTCGCCCGCAACGGGCTCATCGCCGGCGTACTAGATCGTCCTGTCGGCTGGCAGGATCCCCGCCCTCCACCTTTCTTCCGCTGAACGTCAACGTGCGTGAGTGACGTGACGTGACGTGAAGGCGCGCGCGTACACACGTCCTCGCGCTCAAAGGTCACGGTTCCAACCCTCTGATGAGTAGTGCTGTACCGGCCCGGCTTGGCCTGAAAGCCCCGGCTTTGGCTTGGCCTAAGGCGGCCTTGGCTTTCCGAAATACCAGGCCAGGCCAAAGCCGTTGTTTGGGGCTTGGCTCAGGCTTGGCTTGGCCCAGGCCGCGGCTTTTGTATGAGAAGACATTTCATTTGTCACCTGGTACGTTGGTTAGTGTACAAGAAGTCACTCAGAGTAATACATTGGCTCCTCATCCTCATCTTCGATCAGCAACCCATCCCACGAAACATCTTCGACATCTGACTCCTCTCTCACTGGCTGTCCCCTTGAGTCCCCTTCAGCGCCCGCATCCTCCAACTCTTGGTGGCCTGTTTCCTCTGCTTCTACTTTCGAAGATGGCGCTGGTTCCTGAAAGAGTAAATCGTGCCTGATCATGCACTTGACGCACTGCAGCGCCTCTACTATGTCACCTTTGAGACAACTGCGGCGTTTCGATATTGTTATCCCACCCTGTGAGAACGCACGCTCACTCGACACTGATGATGACATAATTGAAAGGTAGTCCCGTGCAAGGGATCCCCATGCGGGATGATAGCGTTGTGAATTATACTACAAAATCGTGTCAGCTTCTTGTCAGGATATCAAAGCTGAAATACTTACACCCCACCACTGAATCGCCGTCCAGCCCTCTGGCATTTGCTCGAGAACATCCATATACGCATGGTAATCACGGAGCCATGGCCTTTTAGGGTCTTCCAGTACATCCAAACCCGTACACACCGATTCATCTTCGTCATCACTGAGTTCTCGAAGAAGAGCACGGAGTCCTTTGCCCTTCTTTGGTTGTGTGGACGGTCTTGCTATAGAATCACTGCTCAATGATAGCCATCGCTCTCGGAACTAATATGAATCAGTCTATGAATCAGAAGAGGGGAACTTGCCCATACCACCACCTCTGCACATTCGACAACATCACCCTGAAGATCCGCTGACCAGTGCTTCTTGAAATACCCTAATTTCTGCTGTGGATTGAGAACTAGAAGCATGTCAGTCGTGTTTTGAATAAGGGAAAGGATTCATACTCATTGACATGATGTACATGGGAGACTTGGTGGTCTTCTCATAGTACTCGTCTATCTTCGCACACGCAGCATAAAGGGCAGGGGAAAATGGCTGAAATCTTGGACGGTCATCAGCTTCAGCCCAACTCGACCATGCCTTGTAAAGGGCTTCAAGTGCTGGAATAGCGAGATGAAGGGTTGAGATGTTGTCGGACGAAAAGGCCTGTTGAGCATTATCTGCATACTAAGGACTCGAAGCGTCAGGCTTCAATATGTAGATGAAAAGAGTAAACATAACATACACTCAGCAAGCCAAGGAAGGTGTCAACTCGTTCCCATTCCTCACGCGTGAGCTTGAGCTCACGAATCTTATCACGCTTAGTGGAGTCTTGTTCCTCCCACCGAAGCTCATCGATGAAGGTGTCAATGCACTGCGAAAACAAGAAATGAATATCAACTGAATCTTTCACATGGAATTTGGTACACACATCTCTTTTTCTTTCTGCCCGATCAAGCATCAAAAACGTCGATGACCACCGAACCTTCATGTCCAGAAGGAGTTGAAGTGGCCGCCCATTATTTGCCTTTCTTTGAATCGTCTTCCACATTTCTTTCCGCTTTGAAGATGAATGTTCCTAAACAGCAGTGAGAAATGTTATCGTCAGGCCCAAGACATGATCCATACCTTGACTACGATTGCTCTAACTAACCCCACCTCATCACGAGACGTAGGTATGTGTGCTTCTGGCTTCTTGGGGTCGAAATGCGGTGACTTGCTATAAGTTGAGATAAGCATCTGTGTTGCCAGGTTGATTACATGTGCGAGACAGCTGTTGTTTGTGAGTAACTGATACGAGCGACTCAGAGAACTGACGGACTTGATTTTTCTCTTCTCCCAAATGTATTCCCTGGCCGTAGCAGCCTCCAAACGCACAGCCAATTCCTTCATCATTGTTGTATTGTTGCTTGCATTATCGCAGGTGATGTGGCCAACCTTCGTGGTGAATGATAAGCGGAGCAGGGCGTCGATGATATGGGACACACTTACCTTATGTTCGATTCCTACTCGTCTAACGATCTTGAATAGAGTTTGGCCAAGCCGTTCACCGTTGTGTGCGTTATTGAGCAGTGTAAAGCCGATTAGAGCATTCTTGAGTTCCCACTTTGCAGGTGTCGGCTCCTCAATCCAGTGCGCTGTGACTGCGAAATAGGCATCTGTGTTACTCGCTTGCCACGTGTCACATGTTAGGCTGACTTCGCCTTGGACGGTTGGACCCTTGGAAAAGCATGAGCAAAGCACGTGAGCCCAATCAAATACTTACGACAAGTTGGGCTTTCAATCTTGTAATATGATCCCTGAATAGGCGTTTAATCTCTTCCCGAGTTGCCCTCCGACCTGGAATCTTAACACCATCTCTCGCTCGAGAGGCGATATCAATCAAGTTCTTGAACTTAGGATGCTCGAGGGCTTGGATGGGCTGTGAACGACAGTAATGAACAAGGAGACTAGTTCCAGGATCGAATTGCCTACCTGGTCCGTGGCCACAAGCCACTCAATTGCGCACGATGGAAGAGCTTATCCGAGTAAGGAGCAACCCACTCAGAGGTCTTCTTCTCCCGAAGATCGCGGTCCAGGGTACGGGTTACCTCCTCTGCAGCCTCCTTGCGCTTCTTGACATCTCCCGGTAGCTTTGACAAGAAATTAATACTCTTAGCCCAGTTGCGGTACTTCGCCTGACAAAGGAAGCGTTAAAGCATGGACAAAATGACAAACATATCACATACCGGATGAGCCCACTCAAGATGGCGACGCAAGGTTGTCACTTCATCAACAATAATTTTCTTTTTCCTAGCAATCCGAGTCCGACATCAATGAACACAAGTGATGACTGAATATCCAGGCAAAAACTCACGGGCATAATTTACATTCACAATGCCCCTTCTGTTTCCCTTTCACCATTTTAATAACAGGGGGACAAAAGAACTGATCACAATCTTGGCGTTTATCATCACGCGAAGATGGATTGTCGTCAACCGACTGCACATCCACATCCTCAAGCAGGCCGTCAACATCAATTGCTACTGGATTACCAAGGGTAGCGCGTTTCTTTTTCCCTGTAACAGCATTGGAATCATGATTAGTACGCCTTGAAGTAATGTTAGAAGACATACGGTGCTCAGGTTGATCATCCTCAGCATCAGTGTTATCGTCGGTGATGGAAGAAATGTTACGCTTGTTTTGTGGAGTCGATGCTACACCAGCTGATGGGGATGAATGCAGGGGAGCGTCAGGTGTCAATAAAGCAGAAGGACGATTGTTTTCAGCTGGCTGTGAAACCTGTGCAGGCTGTGCTTGACGAGAGTGGAAATCCTGGACGGCTTTGCGCTGGAACGAGAGTTGAGGTTCAGAAATATTGGCCGTGTCCTTGAGCTTTGCAGTAAGGTTAAGGGAACGTGCTGGTCGGGGAACATCCGCTCGCCTAAAAGTTATCAATATGGTTGGCAAACAACTAAATCTGACACATACTGGAGATGTTTCAGCTCTGTGATGAGACGTTGCAGCTTGAGCTCCACGAGATCCAATGGAAAGCTTGTCCAGTTGATTTTCGAAAGGTATGAAACCACAAGACCCATGCCGAGTTTGCCCTGGCGGACATGGTGCAGGCGGCCGTTGGAATCACGACAATCCTCCGCAAACAGTGCATCGAACCGTCGGTTGAAGGTCTCGTGTGGGGTATCACACTCATCAGTGTCCATGACGGACCAGATTTTGTCGTCTTTAGATCCCTTTGGCACAGCACCTGACAAGGAGTTTGAGAGAACACCGATCTCCTTGACTAGTAGTTTGATGGTTGCGATAGTGGTCATCTCAAGCAGGGAAAAGGTGACCGGACAGTAAACCGTGTCACCGTGTGCGATGAGAGGTAAATGGTCAACAAGTGTCAAATAAATAGTCAAAGGACAAACCACGAATGTATCCCGCTGCTCCTGCAGTGACCACAATCACTGTTTCCACCCATTGTCTTCTCGTGGTGACAGTTCGGCTGCATGACCCACATTTGTGAGTACCACTATTCCAGCAATCATAATAGGAAAAAGGTAACAGGGAACGACCAAAGGCGATGGGGAATGATGAAAAGCGACAGGGATTGAAAAGCCACGGCCTGGCGGCCTGGCTTTGGCTTTCTGAACTGCAGGCCGGGCCAAAGCCATCCTCAGGCCGACATCGTGGCTCGGCTTGGCCCGGCCTAGTTGGGCCCGGCTTGGCTTGGCTCACGGCCTGAGGCCGGGCCCGTACAGCACTACTGATGAGTCGAAATGGTTCATCATCCCCTCCTCGAGCACGTACGTTCACATTAGAAGGAAAACAATTGAGCTCGTCGCTCAGGCGAGGCCGGCCGGGAGCGGAAGGGACGTCTGCTTGTCGTCACGGGCAATGAGCCCCGCAGTTCCGCCGCCGTTCCGGACGGACACTATCGATGATCTGCTGCGGGCTCGAAAAGGAGCATGCTGCATCTACGCAGTAGACGCAATGTCCCCCCCAAAAAAAAAAGTCGAAGGGGAGATTGCTGATATAATACAGCTTCCCGAATGTCAGAAATTTCGATTGCGGGCGCGACCCCGACCTCACGGACGAGGTGCGTCAGTCTCGTGTCATAGTGCTACTTACAATGTAAATAACGAAATGAGTGTATGTATATTGGTTTGCACGGTGCGGTTGTGAGCCTCGAAAAGACAGATTAAATGATCGATCAAAAAATGGGGGATATGGGAGCGACGACCGCTCATATGAAACAGAGAGCACCGATACACCTATAAGAAACAAAACTTGTCGGGCGATTGGACAACCTCTCTTGTAGGTGGCTTGCGGGAAAGCAGCGCTACCATTTATGTTCAAAGAGAAGCCCGAGGGCAAATAAGACAAAGGCATTAGAAGAATAGATATGTGGTGATGAAGACAAGTAAGGCAATAATGACCACAACTTGGAGCGGCACACCTTCCGGCTGCAAGGAGGCGTCCGATACATAAGTTGTCTCCGAACCGACGACCGTGCCATCATCGCTTTGGGGCCGACTGCTACGGTGCCGCTCCCGAAGTTCCGTCGGACTCGTGCCGCTGCTGGCAATGGAGCTGGGATCAGGGACGGCGGCAAGTAGGGCGCGTAACCGCTTAATTTCGTCCTGAGCATCATTGTATTTGGCAACCATCTCTGGGTTGGGCTCCGAGGGTGCAGGCGCCATCAAGGCGGGGACAGGAGGAGGAGGGGGGTGTGGGGAGTGCACGTTCACGTTGATCACACCCACGCCACCTGCGGGTTCTTCACGTGAGGGTTCTTCCGCCTGGCTAGAGTAATCAAGAGGCGTGGCGGCGCGCTCAACGACAGTTTGGCGCGAGGGCTCGTGGATGACGGGGAATTGATCTCCAGGAGGACCATACGTACTTGGTGTGGGTCTGCCTTTGACGGTGCTAAAGGAGGGCTACGAGGAGGTTAGAAGTTGTTAAGTTATCATGAATACTTGCTTACCGTGTCATCTGGGGCTACACCACTCATCATGGACATCCGGTGGGGAAACTCATCTTCCTCCTCGAGCGGGTGGCCTTCTGGGGGGAGATAGTTAACCTTCACTTTCTGGGAGTGAACCTTTCCTGGTTCCTCGCCCTCGGGCGCAGTCCACTGTGAGGAAAGTCAAATGGGGACAGGCATGCGCAGCAAATGACGCACGAGATCATGGAGAGGAATGGCAGCCTTCTCTGGGGGAATTGACATGCTCTGAATCAAGAACTTGTCTTTACATTTCGCATTCAGTGGTGGTTCCTCCTTCATAGCTTGGAGCATCACTTGGGGCACGTCGGGTTAGCCCACAGCGTTGAATATTAGAAGACATATTGCACCTTGAACGTCAACTGTCTGTCCTGGGTCGACCTTGCCGGAGTTGGGCCGTACGCAGTACAGCTGGGGAGACACGTAAGCCCAGTAGGATTTGAACGCGGAAAGAACAGACCTTGGGAGCAGTGGTCTTTATTTTGAATGATACAGGATCTGCATTGGGATTTGTGATGCTTATGGAACGTTTTACGTTCTGGGTCAAAGGACCTTGAAGGTGGGGAAGTGAGAAAAGAAGACAGGGAGAGATGAAGGGAGAAGGGACACACGATTGAAGCCGAGAGAATTGCTTGGTTGAAGAGTGACGGACATTTTTTTGGACGATGAAGGAGGGAGAGTGGATGGCTGGGTGAGGCGAGGAAAGGAGGCAAGGCAAGCAAGGCAGAGGCGACGCTGACTAATACCGGATGAACAGACAGGGCAGATGCAAGGGAGGGCAAATTGTATGCGAGTTAATGAATACAGAGTGAGGTCAATGCTTTTCTATCTCTTCCCTCATCAAACACCATGGTTTCCTCGCGGTATGCACGCGCATATACTACTTGTATCATACCGTCGCATCATCGCCTTGCCACTCCCCACGAGGCCAGCTGACGAAGAAATAGTATATTTGTTGTCCGTTGCCACGCTTGTCACAGTTATTCCCAAAAATACTTCATTTTTCCTTCATTACATCCAGCGTCTCTCGCTTAGTTTTCTCTTCAATCTCTCATTACCCCTGCCCTGAGTAACTTACGGTATTGCTCACATCCTCTCCCTTTCGTCATGTCCTGGAAACTTGGAAAGAGCAAGAAGGCCACCCTCACCGCCGACCGCGACGATGCCGCGTCCACTCGTTCGATAACTCCAACCCCAGGCGACGATAAGCCTCACTTCCGCACCGGCATACTTTCTATTCGTGTCCTTTGGGCGGAACGCCTTTCCGTTCCCCAGGACACATCCGTTCCTGCCGTCGTTCAAGCCGCGCTCTCCTCCCAACAAGCCAAGGTGGCGGCCTCTATTTCACCAGCTAGCGTCTCCCAGTCTAGGCTCGCCGCCAGAGGCAAGCGCGATAGCATACAACGCACTCAATGTTGGTGGCTTCCATACATCGTCATGGAATTCGAGGTCAACCAAATCCTCATCACTCCCCTCGGTGGGGACCTCGATAAGCCACTTTACATGTATCAGGCACACTTGTACGTGTCCACTGCATCCTAATTTTAGAGACGCTTATTGGTCATCAATTAGTGATGTATCTCGCAATTCCGAGATATCCTTACAGTGCTACTTGCGAAAGGAGGAGCCCAAACGAGGCGCGGATGACGACATGGGCAATGACGTCTTTCTCGGGGTATCAAGTTCACTCCAGACTTTGATAACAAGTCCACTCAGGATCAATGGTATGATCTCAACGGTGGTAGTGGCAAAATCCTCGTTGGCGTCTCCTTCCAGCCGAGCAGCGTGCGTAGCCCTTTTCGTCTTGTTATCCTTGCAATGACTTGGCATTCAGGGTCATTCACTCACCATCGATGATTTCGAATTAACCACCGTTATTGGCAAAGGCAGCTTTGGCAAGGTTATGCAGGTCCGCAAGCGGACACACAGCGTATCTACGCTTTGAAAACCATACGCAAGGCACATATTGTGGATCGTGGGGAGATTACCCATACCCTTGCGGAACGTCTCGTACTCTCCCGGGTGACGAGTCCTTTCATTGTACCACTCAAGTTTAGCTTCCAGTCGGAGCAGAATTGTATCTCGTGCTCGCGTGCGTGTCCCACCCTCACCTTGTCACGCCTCACTGTCTGATTGGCTCTGTGTAGATTCGTCAACGGAGGAGAGCTCTTCCACCATCTCCAGCGCGAACAAAAGTTCAACGAAGAGCGTAGTCGCTTTTACAGCGCAGAGCTTCTCCTTGCCCTTGAGCACCTTCATGATCTAGATGTCGTCTACCGGTGGGCATCACGTCTCGATGAGTGTTTCCGATCAGATTATTTACGTCACCCTACAGTGATCTCAAGCCGGAAAACATCCTTCTCGATTATACGGGCCACATCGCCCTCTGTGATTTTGGTCTGTGCAAGCTCAACATGAAGGATAACGATATGACCAATACATTCTGCGGAACCCCGGAGTACCTTGCCCCCGAAATCCTCAACGGTGCCGGATACAGTACGCCATGCCCTTCCTCCTCCTCTCTACGTATAGCTAAATGTCGCGCCGCAGACCGCACAATCGACTGGTGGACTCTGGGTGTGCTCTTGTATGAAATGCTCGTGGGCCTTCCCCCATTTTATGATGGTGCGTCCCCAGCTACGTCGGGCGTTACACACCCATCTTGCGTGTTGTGTTTTACTGATATCCCCTATGTTCATTCCTACTCTTCACCTCTTCTCACCCTTCCGCATAGAAATCACCGACAAGATGTACGAAAAGATCCTGCGCGATCCGCTTCTCTTCCCAGACGAGGTCTCCTCCAGCGCGCGATCGATCCTGACCGGCCTGCTAACGCGCGACCCAGCACAACGTCTGGGCGTGAACGGCGCAGAGGAGATCAAGCGCCACCATTCTTTGAGAAACGACTGCGGCGCCTCGCGCAAAAGAAATCCAGCCGCCGTTCAAACCGGACGTCCGCACCCCGGACGTGTCCAATTCGACACGGTCTCACAACGGAACAGCCCCTCGACTCGGTGTCGAGGGTTCGCAGCTCTCTCGGACGGTCCAGCCCAATTCGAGGTGCGTGCCACTTGTCCCTGTTTCCCCCGTCGCGTCAAACGGAAAGGAATGACAATCCGACTCACTCCGTTGTGTTTCTTGCAGGTTTCTCGTATAACGCGCGAGGACTTACCGCGCTACGGATTGATAGACCAAGGTCTAGCCCCTTCTTGCCACCACCATCAGCAAT
>WTXE01000488.1:0-16996 GCA_022496225.1 Russula aff. rugulosa BPL654 | reverse complement strand
AAAGCGTTGTCCAAGAGTGCGAGACGAGTGAAGTAAAGATAAAGGAAAGAGGCGTTGAGAGCGGGAAGAAATGTGATTGGGTGTGTGTAGGTCGCATTCGCCTGAAGGAAGTTGGGTGGTCCAAGCGCAGACGCGTAGCGTCGGAGTTTGGAGTGTGGTCTTGGTGGCCAGAAGCAGCGACGCGCCGTGTTATTCGTCCTTTCACTACTGTACATCCCGCCCAGCAGCGGCTCTTCGTACATACTCAGATCTCCCTCTGTAATTACATACCACCTGGGCCACATCATTGAAACAGGATGGGTCAAAGCCCACACTGGTACGGATACCCTTGTCTCGTTTTTCATCAACCTCGACAGCCATCCGGCCCATTCCCGTAACGACCAGTAACGACACCCCAGAGGCCAAACAAGCTCTAGTCTGGCACCAAGCCCATGCACGCGAGGACCGGCACCGAAAGCTACAGTAGCCGACTTCAAGAAGAAGGGTCCATCCACAAGAACGTCACCAGCACCTTCTCACCGTTGTGTATCACACACGGCACTTTCCTGCACCCCCACGCGCCATGTGCTGCACCCACCCATGCGTTTACCTGCACCCTTGCGCTCCATGCGCGGCACATTCTCACATCGTTGTGTACCACACACGGCACCTTTTTGCACCCCCCACGCACCACGTTGCACCTTCCCGCACTGCATTTATGTGCACCCTTGCGCTCCATGCGTGGCACCTTCTCAAACCGTTGTGTACCACACACGGCACTTTCCTGCATACCCACGCACCACGTGCCGTACCCGCGGCTCACCCGCACCCACATGGTCCGCACTTGAACTGCCCACAAACCAGCCGAACAAAAGGCTAGACGAAATGGCAGCAGCGCTGGTCCCTGCCAGCGCAAGCCAAATAAGTCATCGCAAAGCAGATTGAAATCAGGACGCCACCAGCCCTACAGTACAGGTCTGGCAACGGAGTCAACAAGCCGTCCAAACGATGAGACTGCACGCAGCAACAGATCAGTCAGCTCGAGACGGTCACACTACACATGTTAGGGAGCCCAAACTCCTTCAATCACGGGCCTTCGAGGTGCACTCGAGCGTCGTTTGAACTCCTTCCACCCCGGGATCCGCAGCTCACCTCTCCGGCCGGACCCACAGGCTTCGCCCACGGCGCTCCGCGCCGGCCCCTGCACCCAGCAACCTCACTCGGCACACCTCGTTCATATCACAGCACCCAGTCACATTACGAGCCCTCTACTCGACTCGCTCCCAGGCGTCAACGTGTCAACGGCAGCCTCATGTCCTTCATGCGGCAGCCGCTTTCCTGAGGCCCATTGAAGTGTTTCCACTCTATACACCATACCCTCACTGGAAATGTCTCGAACTACGCTTCCCGATCCTGAGAGCCTGAGGGGCGGCAGGCCAGGCAGGCCAGGTGTGTTACCTGTTGGTCGACCTGTCTCCGCTAATTCCTCAACTATGCATGGTAGATGACCCCCGCGGCGACAATCCGACGACAACGACGAACCCGCCATTGCAAGAAGAGTCAATTCCGGGGACAGCTCAGGGCCATTCTTCTCCATATACTCCGAGCCGCAAAGACGAGGACAACAAGAGGGCTGAGAATTGGCAAAAGGATGCTGAAGGGATCATCATTTTCGTGAGTCATGTGTCGACATCCATACGTCTTCCCATATAAACTGGAACACTTTAGACCGGTCTATTCTCTGCCGCAGTCGCTGCTTGCTTGCTGTTCCGTCCTGGACCTAAGACCAAACAGTCAGCATATCTCGGCATTCTACCTTGGTAACATCTATCAGGTCCTGGCCGACCCAAGCACAACACTCTCATCCATACCTTCCCCTGTCGCCAAACCGCCCCATTCTCTCCTCCGAGATATGCTGTCTGGGTGAATACTCTCTGGTTCTTGAGCTTGGTGATGAGCCTCAGCTGTGCTTTGTGGGCGACATCGTTACAACAATGGGCTCGTCGATATCTCCATCGGGTTCAGCCTGCCCGGTGCAGTCCAGAAAACGAGCGCGAATGCGTGCATTCTTTGCCGAGGGCGTCGAGAAGATGCATATTCCGTGGGCAGTTGAAGGACTGCCGATGCTACTCCATCTGTCGTATTCTTTTCTTTGGCGGGCTGGCCATTTTTCTGTTCAATGTGGACCGTGAAGTGTTCACTTTTGTAATTTTGTGGATCGGGCTTTTCTCTTTGGTGTATGGATTGATCACACTGCTGCCAATAATCCGGCCTGATAGCCCATACTACTCACCACTTACTTCACCAGTATGGTTCCTGCATGCCACCGTGTCATTTGTAACCGGCACAGTCCTTGCCTCCACCGTCTTTATCGGTTTCTTGCTCTGTTATTTACTTTCTTTTCGTAGCTCTCGCCTGTACCGCATTGGGGGAGCGGTATTCGATCCTATTTGTGAGTGGGCGGAGTATCATCGTCGTCGGATATTAGGAGGTATGGAGAAGGTAGCCGAGGAAAAGGCTCAGAACGTCGTCGAGGATCGACGCGCAGATCTTGGAATGGACAATCAGTTCTCTAGGCGACGACGACTCACTGAAGGACTTCTTCGAGATCATTCCCCGCTCATTCAACTCAAAGATGTTAGAGCATCTCAAAACTGATATCCCGTGGACGCTTCGCAAAAATATTGTTGGCGTTGGGCGGATTCTGTGATCGTACTTGGTCCTCTGATTCGATCAGCGACAAGGAGAAACTTCGTCGGCTTGACATCGCCGTTAATGCAATAAACCAAATTGGCGAAACCGTGATTGGTTGATCGAATATCTGTTCGATCATCCTTCTGTGCGACAAACCGTTGAGATGGGACACGTTCTTGTAATTGGTTAACAAACAATAATCAAGGTATTCCTGATGTTGCGAAAGCCATGTTGCTAGGATCCTTGTCAATGTGCGGGAACGAAATCGCAGTTGGGTTGCGCTCGCTGCCCGAGTATTTGGCCTACCGGAGCGAGACCTTCGGGACAACATCGCTCTTGGAGGTGACAGTGTGTTACTTGCCATCCTCATTCACGTTACTCCCCAACTCCTTCGCCATGGTTGGATGGTTATCGAGGAATTTTCCAAACTCGACATACGCAACACCCATCCGAGGCTGCAGCATGACTTCTGCACTTTATGGAACGAGATTGTTCAAAAAGCAAGGAACCAAAGATCTCCTGTCTATATTCTCAGTTCCATCCGCCATCATTACATCGCCTTACATCAAGGCACCGATGCTGCCCCGACTGCATTCTCCGCTTCCACCGACAGGCTCGACGACATCCTGTACAAGCCGTGGTCGTATCCATTTTGCAACATCGCTAGCCATCGCCCGGATTCAACCACTCATGTTTCTGTCCCTCTCCTCACACCACATTCACCCGATGCCTCGTCTCATCCATCAACTGATGGCAGCAGCATAGCCTGGCAACAATTCGAGCAACTGAATGATGCCGTAGAGCTGCCTTCGTCTCTAATTCAACGACAACCAGCGAAATCGGGGCGACCTCTGTTCTGGCAACTGCGCTGCAATATATTAGCTCGACCGCCACGTTGTCTCATCATCTGGAAGGAGGCGGCAGAATGACTCGGATATAGTTGCACCAAGTGCAGAACCAGGAACAGGTCATATTTTGTCTACCGCATCCACACATGCACCTACACCCACGCTCACGCCAATCCCAACATCCCTGCCGAACACCCCGTCCGAATCTTACGTTCCAGGGGTTACCCATATCTCCAATCCCTCGCCCCCCTCCGTCAGTTCCTCCATCCCTTCCCCTCATCCAACTGGCAGTGTCATGCTTCCACGCCTACGTGCTCGTGGTCTCGTGAATACCAGGAATACGTGCTTCGCGAATGCTATCTTGCAACTACTTATAAATTCTCCCCCATTCTGGAACCTGTTCAAGGAATTCGGCGATCTGATGGGGCAGCGCGGAGCAGGGGTCCCTGAGACTGGTAGTGGTACAACACCCCTGGTGGATGCCACGGTGAGGTTCTTCAAGGAATTCATGGTTGATGAGTCGGCTTCGACGCAACGGCAGTCCAGCCGGCCACAGGCAGAACATCGAGGGCCGCCGATGAAGAGAAGAAAGACAATAACGTTACTGACTCGTTTGAACCAGTGTACTTGTATGATGCGATGAAGGAGAAGAGGCAGCTCAGACCCTTGCTCGTGCGTTCCCCTGCTCACGTAGCGGCCCCTTGTTGCTGATTTGTGTATAGGACGGCCAACAGCACGACGCGGAAGAGTTTCTTTGTCTATACCTTGACGCTCTTGACGAAGAGCTTTCCGCGGTACTACCTCGTCTCCAGTCTGTCAGATCTGCACTTAATTAGAAAAACCCGAGGCGTCTCAGGCAGGCCAGACTGAGGTAATAAGTCAAGGATTCATGGTGCGCCAATTATTCCATCTCTCTGTACTCAGCTTGGCATTGATAAAAAATGCACGGACATGGATAGGCCAATTTGGTCGAGTCACCCACCACGCATATATTGGGGGGAAGTTCCGTTTGCCCGTCCGCGCGCCAAACCGGCCCGACCCTTTTTCAGAAAACTGGCGATCACTCCATCTCGACATCCAGGTCCGTGTCTCCTACTTCCTCCCCGCATGGATGTCCTGCAGTAGTGACTAATCTCTAAATTGTCACGTTCACAGCCTGATTCTGTTCTCACCGTCGAAGATGCCCTCATGCGCGTCTTCCAGTTGCAGTCCACACATGACGGCCCATCCAGCTTGCGAGATGCGAGGCAGCAAATTCTCATCTCGGCGCTTCCACCCGTTCTCGTCCTCCATCTCAACCGCGTCCGATACGATGCAGCTGCGGGCGGTTTAATTAAGATCGGAAAGTCGATCCAGTTTGGACCAGACCTCGAAATTCCACTTGGTACGATTTTCAGCTTTCTTGCGGTAGCCGATGCTGAATACTTTTGTGATTTGGTCATTTCAGACATTATGGTACCCAATGATCAACCTCGGTCAGAACCACCGCATTACAAGCTCTATGGAGTGCTTTACCATCACGGCGAATCTGCAGGAAATGGGCACTATACGCTCGATGTTCTTCGCCCGAACGGAGACGGCGACACAGGAGAAGATTGGCTGCATATAGATGATGAAGTAGTGACCCGGATGGGACATGAGGACGTGTTCGGGGAAGATGGTACTGAGCGGGCGGTTAATAAGCGATGCGCTTACCTTCTCTTTTATTGTCGCACTTCCCCGATCGGTACATCATGAATTGTCTTTGCTCGTACTCTCGAGGACGTTTTCTCTTTGTTTTAGTAACTTTCCGTACGTTTGTTCTCCGTCAGGATATCCGTTGTAGATGCCCATATTTCGACTCATATCGGAGTCTTAGCACTCGCAATATATTGTACCTGGACCCGTTTCAACTGTAACAGAGCCCTATTGAGATTATTTTCATGAGTTAAATTCACCCGGATAGTGCCACGACGAGCACCTTGTTTTGTGAGGTGTACTTCAAGGTGTACTTCGGAGGTAACTTACGCGCAGTATGCTCAGACTGGAACGGAACCACTTTATTGGCGCGTCTGTAACACATTTTCGTCTCTGCCTGTTTACTTGCCATATCTCCACGCCTACACCGCCTCTCCTCTTTGCTTCATTCTCTTTTCGGAAGCTTAGCCGCGCTACAGACACGCGGCAACACGCGAGCGTAATGACTTAGCAAACTAACAAATTTTCATTACAACTTTCTCTCTATTGTCCGTCTGATTGGTTAAACAAAGGCTTGAAGCACGGGTACGGCTACCGTGCTCTGCTTTGGTTACGGTGCACAGCCCTAGAGAAGTCTGTGGGGAGTTGGTGCGTGCAATGACATGAACGAGCTCGGCAAGTCGCTTATGCGCGTGTGCAAACGACTACACGTGAAGGAAGGAATATGATTGAGGGACCCAATCACACAACTCGACGATCATGGAAAAGGTTTGCGCCCCAGATGAACTATTAGGTGTTATGGCGGCGGGATCGGACATGTATTTTGGTTCCTTGCACGTTTGTACGGGTGTACCCTGATTATTGTATCGTGTAAGGACCTCGTGAAAGATGAACATATACGTACTGGACCCAATCGGAATATTTTTTCCCCGCACCCCAATGTGAGATAACGCAATTGGGCCGGATTCAGTTTTATTGAACTTGAATGAGGAAACCGCCAATATATTGAGTGTGATGGTTTGAGAATCGAAGACTATGAGGGCGCACGCTGATAGGCCCAAACTTCCAGTATGAAAAGGAAGACTTGGAGGAACTTGGAAAGCGTCTCAAGGTTGGCGCCTGACCGGTGTTTCGTGGTGGCCGGGAAAGACATACGGAGAACTGATGTGGGTGGTGTCAAGTTCTACATCTGCGGGGTACGGTACCGGTGACTGACCCTTGCCGAATTCTCATGAACATTTATGACTTGTTGCCTTTTCTGGCTTTAGAGCCGACTTAACAACTTTTGAAATCCCGTTTTTCCCACTCAAAAGTCAAAAAAGCTTTATGTGATTGAGCTTCTTAAGTCGCTTCCACTCAACGGATGGAAGATGCCCTCATTGCAAGATGAATGGAAGATGTTCTCATGGCGAGACAGGAAGGAAAATACGTTGCCGATCACATGAACAAAGATGCCTTTTAGTTTTATTGTCCTCATCGAATCGTTAAGAACATATAAAAGACCAAGAATCTGACTGTGGGACGCTCCACCACTCCTAACTCCAGAAGCACCCACGCTCACATCGACTTCGGCCAAAACCATGAGGGACATCAGTACCAAGGCGTATGCCCAGTGGGTCGTCATCAACATCACTAACTCGAGTACAAACACAGTCACGATCAAGAACGTCTCTCTCCATTGGGGAAAATTCTACAAGGATGGTAAGTCGCCTCTTTCTTCTGCCTGTGTCATGGTGCCAGTTACGTATCTTGACCACAACGCCTTTATAGATAACAAAGATGCTGAAATTCCCAAAAGCGACATTGAGAACCACAAGATTAATCCTGGAGACGAGTTCCAGATCAACTCTTGTGGTCGCTCGGACGCATCCTCGGGCACCGAGGGCGACTTCGACATCTACGAGGATGGTGGCACAAAAGTGCGTCATTTCTATTGGAATTGCCCCTGGGGCAGCAAAACAAACACCTGGAGAGTCACCGGTATGAAACACCCACTTTATGTACGTTCACACGAACAGCTAGATTCACGGTACTTAAACAGATAATAATGCCAAGTGGATTGTCGAAAGTAAGGGTGCCAACCTCGACAGCGGGGCCCTAGGAAACATCAAGGTGGAGTTGTACAAGAAGCCTTAGAATGGGTCCTAAATTACATACCGGTAAGCGGTCTTGGATTGTGGTTTTTTCCGCCACTCTAACCAAACTTGGGCCAGCTGCGCCTGCGCTCGATTTGTTTGACACTTACGTTTGAAATTTGAATTACAGCTTTTTCTCGTTATGGTTTCCCGTTTCTTGTATTCTTGAATCTCGATCATGCTTCGCAATACTGCTTTGGAGTCGCTGTGATATGTTGTAGTTTTCCGTGCTAAATTACGCTGTACCGTAGTTGTCGAGCCAAGAGATATGCACAAGTGAAATCCAATTTACGGACTCGTATCTTCAACTCAAGGTCCTGGAAACCCCCTGCCCATGACCCTCATGGGATAAAGCACAACTTCGACGACGCCACGCGTATTCGATACAGTTCAACGGACAGTATTCTCCAGCGGGCAAGGTGCTATTCTTCCGCCATGGCACCAAATGTGTCTTCTTCGCCACTCTCGAATGTATTGTCCCTCAGTGCTGTGTCATGGCACGAACATGGACCAATCCCATCGTATGAACCCGGCCACTCTGCACTGCTCGAGACGACCTGCTCCACGTGCTTGCGCCTAATACGATTCGCAAGGTCAGGCCGGTGAGGAGGAAATTTTCGCGCTTCGAAAAGATGTAACGCCGTCGGGTATATCTCGTCCTCGTACACCACGGTATGCAGCGAGCAGCAGAGCAACCAAGAGAAATCCCCGTACCCATTGAACTTGATAACCGGGGGCGTGGGAAATGGTTTTGACTGCGCATGATCACCCCTCCCGACCGCGGACGACCTGATGCTTCCCCTCGTCATATGCGTGGGAATCGGCACAGCCCTGGAAGGAGAGGCACTCGGCGCAGTCGCCATCGGCATCCCGGGACTGGACAAGGGTACATGCGCCACACTGGGCGTACTAGGGCCAGGTATGTCGAATCTTACGCCATGGCGAGTTGGGCCGGTATCCCTGGAAGCTTTCACGAGTATGCTGGTTCCCTGGCGACTCACGGGCGGTTCCTGAGGCACTGAAGGCGGTGACGGAGGAGTGGACATGCGCTCTTGGGGGCTCGACAGGATGACCGGCAGCACGGGCGCAGCCATCCCGGAAACTTCAGCAGACGCTGGTGTGGGTGGCGGTGGAACGGAACGGACTTCCGCATCGGAGCGCCCGCCATCACGTGCTGTTGATATTTTGTTTTCCCTTTTTCTCCGTCTTTTGGCGTCGTTCTTATTTGCCTCGCGCTCGACACAACACACCCTTCAAGCCGTGCACAAGACACAACGTTGCCACCATGCGGCAGCCATACGCTCCCTTTTTCATCCCTTTTTAGACTTTCCTTTATGTAGCCACCTCCGAGGTCGCCGACACTAGACACAGCGCTCATGTATATAAGACGGCCCTACTCGTCGAGGAGGGCATCGATCTATCTGTCTATCTATCCATTATTCAATAGATCTGAACCTAGTCTTTTCCTTTCGTCTCTCGTTAGCGTGCCTTTCAGTTCTCAGCGATCGTCCGGTGGAACCGCTGTCCACACGATCTCGGCCGAGAGCCTCTTTTCCCTCTTCCCTCTCCTCTCTCTTCACCTCTTTGGACGACTCTTCCACACTCCCAGCACCCATCTTATCTACAGTGGTGGAGCAGGAAGCGTCTCTGGGATGATCATCACGTTATTCAGCCCTGCGGGCTAGCCGAGCCTGTGCGCAGCACGGGCACCCGCTAGTTACTGTAATAAGGCACGTCCACAATGACTTTTTCCTTCCACATGGGCTCTATTTCTTACGGATGCCCATTTCTAGCTTTTTATGTCGACACTTCACCCTGGGTCCCACTCGCGCGTCTCAGTGATTCGTTGCATTGCTCCGCTAATAAAATATAACGCAGGGAAACTTTGGAATATATATTCGGGTCGAATCGCACGTCATGGCTTTCGAGACTATCGCAGAATCATTCAATCATAGACTCTGTGCCTCGTCTAGAACTCGATCAGTGTACCTTTGCCAGTGATGGAGATTCTTCTTGTTTTATCCACACAATGGATTTAGCTCGGACGACGACTCCCTTGAACATTAATGAGCATATATGTTTATATCTGCGTGTTTTACGATTGATACCAAGATGTAGGGCCAACTTGAACTTGAACGACAAAATAAAAGAAGTCATATAGTTATCATCCACCTTAGGCCAGAATTCGTAGCCCTTGCTCCAACACGAGACCTAGTACAAAATAGTACAACTACTATTCACAGGTATGAAACAGGTAGTACAGACAAATCGTCACAACCTTCACAATTTCTGCAATTCCCTTTCGTAAAACAAATTTACACGACCAATAATCCAAGAAAGGAAGCGTTCCAAAGCAGTCAGTGTGCACACGGATAGAAGAAGTAACGTGTACTGTACGAGGAACAAATGAAGTATTTACGACTTGAAGTCACAGAAATGGGGAGGAACAGGTACATAGTCTACTTCCAATGTGGGCGGCACCACCGGTCCACCGGTCAACGCCATGAAAGCCTGCTTTGAGAGGACGAAACCGAAACCAGGTTTGCTCTTGTCAATGGCGAGGAGATAAATAAACTTGTGTGTCTTCGTGTCGGTCAACTTCCAGCACTTGCCGCAGTTGAAAGAATCATGCCCTATGATGTCGGATGCGCCGCCAATATATGGGAAGTCGGGGAAATTATGGAAATGCGGGTATTTTGGGGCGAATCTAGAGCACAGAACGCTTCTGGTGGAGCCGTTCGGGTCGCCGTATTCAGCACTCCACGTGACTTTAGTGGGGCCGAGGATTAGTTGCTCGGAGTCGTACATGGGGTCGTACATGTTCTCGGGAGAGGCAACATCGGCACATGCGGGCACAGCACGAGCGATGTGCGCGAGGAGGAGTGTGAAGATAAATGTAGTGAAGTAGATCATTGGGTTGTGAAAGCTCAGCGGTGTAGAAGATTACTGGCGTGGGGACCGTGGGGTTGAGTGTGATGAGGACCGTAACGAAAGGCAGGCGCGCTCTTATATACGCAAAACCCGTGCCCGGTGTATGCTTGACCCGATGTTTGCGCCCAAATACTCGTCAAGATGGACCTTAGTACGCCATAGGCCTGGACAAAACAACCTAGATTCTCTGAATGAGAAAATCGATGAGGAACACTCGGGCGCAATCATCTGTTGTGATTCGGAGATCCGAGGGCGGTGAGGAGTCTATATAGAGGTCAGGGACGACGTTGATGTCAGCGTTGGCACAGCAAAGGGCGCGCTGGTGACCGAGTCGGGTTGACAGAGCGCTGTCAAGGTATTTACCCGCGTATTTCCCGTATGGGAAGGATGCCAGTGTGGGAGGTGCATCTAAGGGCCTAGGCGACATAGGCCCTCTGCCCCACGGGCAAACATAGCTTAGGCTTCTATTCTGCCGCTTGAGTATAGGCTACCGAAGCAAAGGAATTTCTTGGGGAAAGCAGACCGAGGTCGGCTGACTCGGCTCCGACTCGGCAATTGGGGACCACAAACTCACGAGGGTGACATCTGGCATTCTAGGTTTGAAGCGATATGACAGGACGGAGTGATCCGGGGAGGGGCGCTGGCGGGCGTGTGAGAAGAAGGGATCGAATACATTTCACCTGGCTGCAGCATTTCGGGATCTACACGGACTCGGAGCCTCCGTGCGGTGCGAACTCGTGCACGTGATCACGGTCACGCGTTCAGCTCACAGCCCGACTCTGAAACGGCTATCATTGCTCTCTTACCTCGTTCATTAATATTTCATTAATTCATTGTCCGACATGTCAACATGTCAACAGCAGCCGCCGCCTTCCTGTAGGCTGTCGCCCGTTGAAGTGTTTCCACTCTATTCACCGTACCCTCACTGGAAATGTCTCGAACTACGCTCCCCGATCCCGAGAGCCTGAGGGGCGGCAGGCCAGGCGGGCCAGGTGTGTTACCTGTTGATCGACCTGTCTCCACTCATTCCTCAACTATGTATGGTAGATGACCCCCGCGGCGACAATCCGACGACGACGACGAACCCGCCATTGCAAGAAGAGTCCAATTCCGGTGACAGCTCAGGGCCATTCTTCTCCGTATACTCCGAAGCTGCAAAGGACGAGGACAACAAGAGGGCTGAGAGTTGGCAAAAGGATGCTGAAGGGATCATCATTTTCGTGAGTCCAAGTGTCGACATCCATACGTCTTCCCATATAAACTGGAACTCTTTAGACCGGTCTATTCTCTGCTGCAGTCGCTGCCCTGCTTGCTGTTACCGTCCTGGACCTAAGACCAAGCAGTCAAGATATCTCAGCTTCTACCTTGGCAACATTTATCAGGTCCTGGCCGACCAGAACACAACACTCTCATCCATACCTTCCCCTCTCGCCAAGCCGCCCCCATTCTCTCCTCAGAGATATGCCGTCTGGGTGAATACTCTCTGGTTCTTGAGCTTGGTGATGAGCCTCAGCTGTGCACTGTGGGCGACATCGTTACAACAATGGGCTCGTCGATATCTCCATCGGGTTCAGCCTGCCCGGTGCAGTCCAGAAAAGCGAGCGCGAATGCGTGCATTCTTTGCCGAGGGCGTCGAGAAGATGCATATTCCGTGGGCAGTTGAAGGACTGCCGATGCTACTCCATCTGTCGCTATTCCTTTTCTTTGGCGGGCTGGCCATTTTTCTGTTCAATGTGGACCGTGAAGTGTTCACTTTTGTAATTTTGTGGATCGGGCTTTTCTCTTTGGTGTATGGATTGATCACACTTCTGCCAATAATCCGGCCTGATAGCCCATACCACTCACCACTTTCTTCACCAGTATGGTTCCTGCATGCCGCCGTGCCATATGCAACCGGCATGGTCCTTGCCTTCATCGTCTTTATCGGTTACTTGCTCTGTTATTTGCTTTCTTTTCGTAACTCTCACATTGACCGCATTGGGGGCCGAGTATTAGGTCGTGTGTATATCTCGGCGGATTATTTTCGTCGTCGGATATTAGGAGGTATGGAGAAGGTAGCCGAGGAAAAGGCTTCAGAACGGTCGTCGAGGATCGACGCGCAGATCTTGGAATGGACAATCAGTGCTCTAGGCGACGACGACTCACTGAAGGACTTCTTCGAGATCATTCCCCGCTCATTCAACTCAACGACGTTGGAGCATCTCAAAACTGATATCCCGGAGACACTTTGCAAAAAGATCAGGTTGGCTTTGCGCCGATTCTGTGTTCGTACTATGTCCTCTGATTTGATCAACGACTCGGAGAAACTCCGTCGGCTTGACATCGCCGTTAATGCAATAAACCAAATTGGCCAAACCCGTAATTCGTTGGTCAAATCTCTGTTCCGTCATCCTGATGTGCCACCAACCGTTGAGACGGGACACATTCTTGTACGTTGGTTAACAAACAATAATCAAGGTATTCCTGAGGTTGCGGAAACCTTCGTTGCTAGGATCCTTTTCAATGTGCTGGAACGAAATAACAGTTGGGTTGCGCTCGCTGCCCGAGTATATGGCCTACCGGAGCAAGACATTCGGGACAACATCGCTCTTGGAGGTGACAGTGTGTTACTCGCCATCCTCCTTCACGTTTCTCGCCAACCCTTTCGCCATGATTGGACGCTTTTCGAGGTATTTTCCAAACTCGACATACGCAATACCCATCCGAGACTCCAGCATGACTTCTGCAAGTTTTGGAACGAGACTCTTCAAGCAGCAAGGGAGCAAGGCAGCTCTGTCTATATTCTCAGTTTGATCCGCCATCCTTACATCGCCTTACATCAAGGCACAGATGTTGCCCCGACTGTATTCTCTGCTTCCACCCACTTTTGGGACGAAATCATGAACAAGCCGTCGTCGTACCCATTTTGCAACCTGGCTAGCCATCACCCGGATTCGACCACTCATGTTTCTGTCCCTCTCCTCACACCACATTCACCTGATTCCTCGTCTCATCCACCAATTGATGGCGGCAACATAGCCTTGCGACAACCCGAGCAAGTGAATGTAGCCGTAGAACCGCCTTCGTCCTCTAATCCAATGACAACCAGCGAAATCGGGGCGACCTCTCGCGGCCCCGACATTACTCTACCGACCATCCTAGTTCATCCCAGCTCTTGTCCAACAGGTGCACCGACAGTTGTTGTGGAAGCTGCGCCGCAAGACTTCAGCTCAACCGCCACGTTGTCTCATCATCTGGAAGGAGGCGGACAGAATGACTCGGATATAGTTGTACCAAGTGCAGAACCAGGAACAGGTCAAATTTTGTCTACCGCATCCACACATGCACCTACACCCACGCTCACACCAATCCCAACATCCCTACCGAACACCCCGTCCGAATCTTACGATCCAGGGGTTGCCTATATCTCCGATCCCTCGCCCCCCTCTGTCAGTTCCTCCATCCCCGCCCCTCATCCAACTGGCAGTGTCATGCTTCCACGCTTACGTGCTCGTGGACTCGTGAATACCAGGAATACTTGCTTCGTGAATGCCATCTTGCAACTACTTGTAAATTCTCCCCCATTCTGGAACCTGTTCAAGGAATTCGACGATTTGAAGGGCAGCGCGGAGCAGGGGTCCCTGAGACTGGTGGTGGTACAACACCCCTGGTGGATGCCACGGTGAGGTTCTTCAAGGAATTCATGCTTGAGGAGTCGGCTTCGACGCAACGGCAGTCCCAGCCGGCCACAGGCAGAACATCGAGGGCCGCCGATGAAGAGAAGAAAGACAATAACGTTGCTGATTCGTTCGAACCAAGGTACTTGTATGACGCGATGAAGGAGAAGAGGCAGCTCAGACCCTTGCTTGTACGTTCCCGTGCTCACATAGCGGCCCCTTGTTGCTGATTTGTGTATAGGACGGCCAACAGCAGGATGCGGAAGAGTTTCTTTGTCTATACCTTGACGCGCTTGACGAAGAGCTTCCTGCGGTACTCCCTCGTCACCAGTCTGTCAGTTCTGCACTTGATATAGAAAAACCCGACTCGGAGGCGTCTCAGGCAGGCCAGGCTGCGGTGGTAGTAAGTCAAGGTTTCATGGTACGCCAATTATTCCATCTCTCTGTACTCCGCTTGGCATTGATAAAATATGTACGGACATGAATAGGCCAATTTGGTCGAGTCGCCCACCACGCGTATATTCGGGGGAAGTTCCGTTTGCCCGTCCGCGCGCCAAACCGGGCCGACCCTGTTTCAGAAAACTGGCGATCACTCCATCTCGACATCCAGGTCCGTGTCTCCCCGCATGGATGTCCTGCCAGTAGTGACTAATCTCCAAATTGTGACGTTCACAGCCTGATTCGGTTCTCACCGTCGAAGACGCCCTCATGCGGTCTTCCAGTCCCAGTCCACATATGACGGCCCATCCGGCTTGAGCGATGTGAGCCAGCAAATGCTCGTCTCGGCGCTTCCACACGTTCTCGTCCTCCATCTCAACCGCGTCGATACGATGCGGCTGCGGGTGGTTTAATTAAGATCGGAAAGTCGATCCAGTTTGGACCAGACCTCGAAATTCCACTCGGTACGATTTTCAGCTTTCTCGCGGTTGCCGATGCTGAATACTTTTGTGATTTTGTGATTTCAGACATTATGGTACCCAATGCTCAACCTCGGCCAGAACCACCCATTACAAGCTCTATGGAGTGCTTTACCATCACGGAGAATCTGCAGGCAACGGGCACTATACGCTCGATGTTCTTCGCCCGAACGGAGACGGCGACACAGGGGAAGATTGGTTGCATATAGATGATGAAGTAGTGACCCGGATGGGACATGAGGACGTGTTCGGGGAGGATGGTACTGAGCGGGCGGCTAAGGAGCGGTGCGCTTACCTTCTCTTTTATTGTCGCACTTCCCGATAGTTACATCATGAATTATCTTTACTCGTCTCGAGAACGATTTCTCTTCGTTATAGTGGCTCAGTGTGTTTTGTTCTCCTTTGGAATATCCGTTGTAGACGCCCAATTTCCGACTAACTTGATATCGGAACTAGCGCCCGCAATACTGTACCTGGACCCCCCCTCAACTGTAACAAAGACCAATTGAGATTCTTTTCATCTACCCAGAAGTGCCACGATGAGCACATAGTTCTGTGAGGTGAAATTCAGAAGTACGCGCAGTACACTCAGATCGGAGCAGAACAACTGTATCGGCACGCCTGTAACACATTTTCGTCTCAACCCGTTCACAAGCTCACATCCCATATCTTCTCGCCTTAGCTTTACTGTCTCTCTCAAGCTCTCTTCTTCGTTCTCTTTCCGGAAGCTTAGCCACAGACGCGCGGTAACACATGGGAGCATAATGTTTTAGCAAACTACCAATTTTCATTACATTTTTCTGTGTACGTCCGGCTGCAGATTAGGTGAAACTGAGATAGTGGCTGCGAGGGTTGAGGGGTCATCTGAGAAGGGGAAAGAGAGAGGAAAGCGAGAGGGAAAAGAAGTTGTTGAGATAAGCAGACGCGGAGAGATCGACCGAGATCGCGTGATAGCGGTCCACAGAGCGATCGCCGAGGCGGAGAAAGCACGCCACTGAGTAAGAAATAGAGGAAGAAGTGAGAGAGAAGGCTCCTGGATTGAAATCGATGCTCTCCTTGATGAGTATAGGAGGCCGCACTATACATGCCGCTACCTGTCGGCTAGTCTCTTTTTTCTATAGTAAGGCGACCTCGGGGTGCCGGATGGGAATTAATAGAGAGTGCATAAGCACGTCCATAGCGAAGCGAATGGCTACCGCATGGTGGGCCAGTGGCGACATGTGTCGGAAGTGTTGTCCGAAAGTGCGAGACGAGTGGAGTAAAGATAGGTATATGAAGAAAAGAGGCGTTGAGAGCGGGAAAATGATTGGGATGTGTAGGTCGCATTTTCTTGTGTCGCAGTTTGCAGGAAGTACTGTAGTTAGTCGACTTACTGTAGTGTGTCGAGTACGTGACGGACGCGAAATCGCGAATCAACGGGAGCACGTGGACGGCGCAAACCACGCGGATATTTGCGGAAGTCCGCGCATTCGATCGATTAGCGTGCGCGGTTCAGGAGAATAACTTACCATGAACGTCAAACGTAAACGCGTCAACCCATGACAATCGTTCAATATTCAATATTCAATGTTCAACATGTCAACGGCACCCCATGTCTTCCGTGTGGCAGCCGCCTTCCCGAGGCCCGTTGAAGTGTTTCCCCTCTATATACCGTACTACACAGCCGTTCCTCACTGTGAATGGCTCAAACTATGCCCCGCGATCCCTAGGTGGGCGGCAGACCAGGCGGCCAGGTGTGTTACCTATTGATTGACCTGTCTCCATTAATTTCTCAACTAGAAGACCACAGCGGCGCAATCCTACGACGACACGTCGACACTGAACCCGCCAGGAGAGTCCAATTTCGGGGACGGCTCAGGACTATTCTTCTCCATATACTCCAAGGCGCAGAGGATGAGGACAGAAGAGGCCGAGCATTGGCAAAAGGATGCTGAAGGGATCGTCTTTTCGTGAGTCCAAGTGTCGACATCCATACGTCTTCGCATATAAACTAACTTAGAACGCTTTAGACCGGTCTATTTTCTGCCGCGGTCGCTGCCCTTCTTGCTGTTAACCGTCCTGGACCTGAGACCAACACAGTCAGGATACCTCAGCATTCTACCTTGGCACCACCTATCGGTCCTGGCCGACCTGAACGCAACACTCTCATCCACACCTTC
>WTXE01000487.1:0-17073 GCA_022496225.1 Russula aff. rugulosa BPL654 | reverse complement strand
CATTCTACAACCTTCGAAATTCTACACTTCTACGCGGTACATACAGGAAGATATATCGCTAATACCACAGGTCATGCCAAGAATGTTGGCAGGCCATCCGATCCAAGTAGCGCCTCCTCATTACGCAGTTTTCGCGGTCCGTCGCCCACGCGCGTGTGGATAAATCCTTTAACGCTTGCTACGGGGAACGCCTTCGCCACTTTCTCATTGAAACCATCCGGTATTATTCCCTCGTTTTTCACGTCTAATCCAAACGGATCCGGGAAAGGCGCGGACTGAGGAAAGTAGCGCAACAAAAGTTCAACAATCTCCTTGATGTTCTCCTTTGGAGCATAGATCACCGCGTTCGGACCAGCATCGTAGGTGTAAGCGGCTTTGATCTCACCGGCGGCTCGGTTGTATTCAGTTACGATCGCAATGATAGCGCGCGAGACATCGTTAAGATAGAAGATGGGGGGATCAGTGTCAAGGGCGACGGCATGGAACTGGTTGGAATCCTGCATCGTGATACGTGCGAACGTCGGGAAATCGCGGCGTAAGATAGCATCCTTGATCGCGTCCATGCGCGCCGGAACTACCTGCGCAATGCGATGCTGAAGCAAAGGGGATGTGTCGACGGTACGCTGCATGCCCGAGGTGGATGATGTGCCCTTCTTGTCGTCCGAGACGACACAGATGAGTGCGTGGATGTCTGGCCAGTGCTCGCGGGGAGCAACCTCGATAGCAAGGGAGTCCGAGCCATCGGGTGCGGAGCCCATCTCCCATGCGACATATCCGCCGAAGAGGGAGCGGCAGGCTGAGCCTGAACCCTGACGGGCAATGACGGAAAGTTGAGAGGGTGTTGCGGGGAGCTCGTAGAGCGCGGCGAGGGATGCTACAAGGGCGGCAAAGCCAGAGGCTGAGGACGCAAGGCCGGCTGCTGTGGGGAAGTTGTTACGAGACGCAATGTACACCGGGAATGTAGACAGCTGTGGGACGGAAGCGAGGTCGGATGAGAAGTGGGAGAAGAAGCGGATATTGATGCGCATACCTTGGGTGCGGCAGAGTTTTTCGCTTCGACGGCGGCACGTAGGCGCTTCATTTCTGCAATGCAGGTAGCAAGGCGTCCACCGGCCTCTATGGATTCTTCCTTGCCGTTAAGCCATAGCCTGTCCTTATCGAAGGAGGGGTCTGCACGTGAAGTTGTGGTCGAGCGAAGGTGGTCTTGATCAAGGGTGACAGAAAGGGAGGAGTTTGTAGGAAGAATGAGTTTGGTGTCACGCTTCCCCCAGTACCTATGTAGTGGGACAGCATTGAGCGAAGGTCGTGAATACTATCAAAAGAATAAGGTGACTTACTTTATGCAAGCGATGTTAACTGGAGCAGATACGGTGGCCTGGTGAACGGACATTGTCTAGAGATGGGGAGTTCGGAAGGAGAGGTGGGTAGGTGTACTCACTCTTATAGTTCAGCGGTGGACGCGAATAGCGCGCGGGTAAATGTCAATGACCGAAAGATGACCAATCTGAAGCGTGTCACGCAGTGTGACAGAGTGAGTGTCACTTTTCGACTGCCAGAGACAACTTGGCCTTGGCCGCCTGCCTAACTGCAAACCGAGTGAGACTGTGCTTGGTGCGTTGCGCTCGTTGTTGCGCTCGTTCTCTCCATTCTATTTCATTCTCATCCTTAGTTTTGTTAGGATCAGTCGTTTTAATCCACCCCCCATCTCCAGTCCGTCAGGCCACCCGCCAATGCAATGTACTATCCTCAGCAATCCCCGGGCATCGCCCACAAGCTCTCCTCAACCCACCCCGACCCATCACCCTGGGCACGTCCCACACATCCATTTGGTCCACCACCCCCTTCTCCCGGTTATCCCCTCTACACCAACGGCAATATTCCGCATCACATGCACCACCAGAACTCCCTCTCACATTATCCCTCTCCGCCTTCAAATGGAGGTGTCTCCGTCAACGTCCTTGGTCAATCCCTTGGTGTTGGGCAGGGCTCACCGGGAAGTGCCTCCAGTCAGATCATTACACCTCATTGGCAGCAGCAGTTACTCAAATGCGAGGTGCGTCACTAGTTACTCCCACCATAGACTCGTCTAACGAGCCTTCCTTCCCATTTCTTCAGATGATCCGTGCATCTCGATCGCCCCATCATCGAGCTCGTGCCAGTGCTATGGCGTCTCGTACAGTGACAAAGTCTGCGATTCCCATAACCAATCCCAACAAGCCCCCACCCGAAACAGTAACGAAAGAATCAGATGGCATAGAGAATGGCATTACTACAAGCCCAAGGGTGGAACCCTCCACAAATGGGTCTAGCTCCGCTGTTAACCATCCCTCATCAACGGTCGCTCCCGTAGCAGAAGCCCCCCGTCCAACTGCCGCCAAACCGCCCGAAAACAGTTGGAGCTCACTCGACATGGGTGGTGTACAAATAAGGCACCTCCCGCCCACGTCTGGCCTTTTCTCCTTTACCTTCCTCATCAATCTCTACCTCAACCACAACGCACTCGCATCAATTCCCCCGGAAATTGCCAGGTTACGGCATCTCGAGCTTCTTGACCTCTCAGGGAACAACCTCCAAACTCTTCCACCAGAGATGGGCATGCTCACGAAGCTCAAGGAGCTTTACCTCTTCGATAATCACATTGCCACTATTCCACCCGAACTTGGTACCCTTCATCAACTACAGACGCTCGGCATCGAGGGAAATCCGCTCGAGCCGTCCCTCAAAGCGATTGTGCAGAAGGAGGGCACACCGGCCCTCATTTCCTTCTTGCGCGATTCGTGTCCAATTCCGGCGCAGCCCCCACCCCGCTCTCTGCGTGATCTTTTAGCGCCAGGGGAACACGAAGCACTTCTTGAAGACCCGAATGTAGAAGTGTTCAGTGTCCTCTGTTACAACATCCTGTGCGAGATGTACGCAACAGAACGGCTGTACGGATACACACCTTCATGGGCGCTTGAGTGGAACTATCGTCGTGATCTCATCATGGCCGAGCTCCTCAAGCATCAAACAGATTTCTTGTGTCTGCAGGAGGTTCAAACCGCACAATACGAGGAGTACTTTGTCCCTAAGCTCGGAAGTGCCGGATACGAAGGGGTGTACTATCCCAAGTCTCGCTACAAGACAATGAATGAGGCAGATCGCAGGCTGGTAGATGGCTGTGCTATTTTCTTTAACAAGTCAAAGTACGAATCATTCGATTCTCCCGTGCGGTATTCTGACGGACATGACAGATACCAGTTGGTAGAGCAACATCCTCTCGAATTCAGTACGGTGGCCATGCAGCGACCCGATTTCAAGAAGACGGATGACATGTTCAATCGGGTGCTGATTCGGGGTGACATTGCGGTCATTTGCCTATTTGAGAACATCGAGACCGGTGCGCGGCAAGTCATCGCAAACGCGCACATCTGCTGGGATCCGAAGTACAGCGACGTCAAGCTAGTACAAGTTGCGCTCCTCGTTGATGAGGTAGAGAAGGTTGCGAATAATTTTGCCAAATACCCGCCACGCCCGCCGTCCGACGCATCACCGGTGAAACCCCCGCCGATGTACTCGGAAGGAACGAAGATTCCGATTATTATCAGCGGCGACTACAACTCGGTCCCAGGTAGTGGAGTTTATGAGTTCCTCACGAACGGCGTGCTTCCGGGGGACCACCCGGACTTCTTGTCGCACTCATATGGCAGATATACAAGCGACGGCTTGCGGCATCGATTGGGGCTGAAGAGCGCATATGCGGGCATCGGCGAGCTACCCCTCACAAACTACACACCAAGCTTCCATGGCGCGATCGATTATATCTGGTATTCAACAGCGACACTGTCCGTCAACGCTGTTCTGAGCGAAGTGGACCGCGGGTATTTGGAGAAAGTGGTTGGTTTCCCGGATGCTCACAATCCCTCCGAGTACGTCCTTTTATTTCTTGTCGAAATGCGGAGCACGGCTGACAGCTGCAGTCACATCCCCATCCTTGGCGAGTTTCGCGTGAAGCCGCCGCGCGACACACCAGCGCGACCGCCACCGGTATTTCCGAGCCCGTCTCACGCATGATATGATCTACCTTCACACTTATCGCACCTACTGGCTTACGCTCCGACTTGTACATAATTACAGCCGTATCATTCTGCAGGCCAGTTGGCATCTTGTGTCATTTGTGTCATACATCCCACCACCTATCAATGCTCTGTCTTTCCCCTCTTATTATTTTTTGTGTTTTTTCCTGTTGCGTGTTTCTCAGATGTAGCATGTGTGTGTATGGCTCACGTTCGAAGCAATGTCCTGTTTAAAAGTCCTCCGTGTCGTGTCCGTCCGAGTCGTCGCACCGAATGTTCGCGCATGACCAAAGCACCGATTCACACTCACTTTGGCCAATGCGTATGTAATCTCTCAAATGTAACAACCCGATATCCATCACTACTACCACAATGTCCGTCAACGACGGCACATCGAGCCTGTCATCTTCACGCTTATCGTACAGCATCGCTGGCTGCTCAGAACATAGCAATCGCTATGTTGCCGAGAATATTATGGTCGACTCGCCCAAGGACCCTAATAGTAGGTGGAGCGGGCAGCATGAGAGCCCAAGCATAAAGCAGTGGATTCTTTTGCAACTCGACGAACTCAGCGTAATTGGTAAGATCCTAATTCACTATGTGCTTGAGTTATTACGGTACTAAAATCGGCACAAGATAGCATAACCTTCGGAAAGGTACGTGCTGTCATACGACTTCAAGTTTCCCATGCCAATCGCCTCACTGCGTCCCGCCTCTTTCCCTAGCACCACAAACGTAGGTTATTAGAGCCTTTATTCTCACAACAAGACCTAACCCGGAAGCTCAGAACATCCATGTAACATGAAGGAGTTCAAGATCTGCGTCGGCCAGACCAAAGATCGCATGACCGAAGTACTCTTGTCTACTCTCAAGGATGACAGTGTGCCGGAAACTTTCACCTTGCGACATACGAATAGTGCGGGTGTAGCCTTTCCAAGCCGGTACTTAAAAATCATCCCAATATCGTGCGTTGGTATTAGCGTTTCTCGAACAACAGACGTACTGACGTATTTCGGCTCTACAGCGCATATAGTCATAGCTTTCATATCTCTATCTGGTTTGTCTCTATATTTGGGTTTGGCAGCGAGAGCTATGTGAAAGAGATCGAGCGCCAGCATGATGCGGTATGTCCAAGCCAGTCGATCTTCTTGGTGGAAGTTTTTGATTAACGAGGCTACTGCGCAGCACATGGAGACAATGGCCCTCCGACATATCGTCAAACATCTTCGCGCACGCCGCCTCATGGCGCCATTCAAGGCTCTCACTGCGTGCGCGGATGTTCAACTCGAGCACCCGCTAGTCACGCGATTCTACGACAGCGTCGTGTCCGATGGCAATTGGGCTGAAGCCGAGCGCGTGCTGCAGCTCGCCGCAGACGCAGGCTTATTCGACACCTACGCGCGCGAAGCACCCGCACAAGCCACGTGGAGGCGTCTCTGCGGCACGAGCGCAGATGGCGATGCGCCCGGACAGCGCGGGGGCCATGCGATGTGCATCGACGAGGCCGCGGGTAGAATATACCTCTACGGCGGGTGGGACGGCGAGCGCAGTCTGGATGATTTTTGGGTGTACTCGATCGCGGAAGGCCAGTGGCACATGGTGCCGCGAAACGACGATGGGGTCTGGCCTGGTCGTCGGTCGTGCCATAAGATGGCATTCGACGCGGGGACGGGACGCATATATCTACTGGGGTGTCTTGGGGTTAGTGATGACGATTTGAGAGAAACGGACCCCGCGCGTGCGCGAAGCTCAGGTGCCAGCGCTGGTGAGCCACGACCGCCAACGCAACGCCCCGATTTCTATGCGTATCACACGCGGGGTGACAATGCGGGAACGTGGGAGCTTATTTCGGCTAACACAGAGGTGAGTGAGATCCTTCCCCGCTGTCGCTTGTCTGCTGTTCTAATTATGGTCTATAATGTAGACGTCGGGTGGGCCACCATGGATCATTGATCATCAAATGGTCGTGGATCCGGCGCGCGGACATCTCTACGTCTGCGGTGGCCGCGTCAATGAATGGTCATCCGAGGCGCCCAAGTTTTCAGGGCTCTATTGCTATGATGCAGCCACGAAAGCGTGGTCTCAATTCCCGTGAGATTTCTTTTTTTCTTTCTTTTAGGGTTTGTTGTTGACGCGTGGTGGTTAGGTTAAAAGGTACATCCGCCGTGTCACACTCATTAACACGCAGATTTGGTATGTGCGCAAATTCGTACCAGACCTGAGTTGACTAAGAATATCATAGGGCACTCCATGTTATTCGAACCGAACGAGAACTCCCTGTATATATTCGGGGGATGGAGGACGCTGAACGCCACCTTTATGATATGCATGTGTTCAACCTCGACACAAACACCAGCACCGAACTTTTCTCGAACTTTTCCACGTCCGGCGGCCCCGACAAAATGTTTGCTCAGCGAGCAGTGATCGACCCAACATTAAAGGAGATTTATGTGTAGCTCACTCCTTCGCGTGCTCTCATTCTGCTCTCCCTTGCCGATCATGGTTTATCCATCCCAGGTTCTGTGGTCTGAAGCGCAGCCGAACAACTCCAGTACCGCGGCTCAACGAGGAGCACTGGGTATTCCGCTACTCTTCGCGGCCCGGCACCTGGACTCGCACACAACCCGCAATCGGACAGCACGACAGCGTACCACACGCGCGCTATGCACACCAGGTCGTCTACGACTCCCGGCACACGCCGCATACTTGCATGGTGGAAATGCTGGGCGTTTACTCGAGAGTGGTACTTTGGGTGATCATGTCATGGGGACGATGCTCTAGCCGAGCAGAGGTTGGACGACTTTTGGAGCATGTCACTGTCGCGGTGAGTACTTATCTTTTACTTCCCATCTCTTGTCTAATCGCAATCCCTTAGACCAGCGCGAGAGGAGATTGTACGGCGCGGTATATTCCGAATCCGATGTCAGCAGTACGTTGTTGGCCCTTGCGCTACGTCTCCGCGTTGCTGTCACTTTTATTTTAACGTCGCGTGTACTGTGTAGGTTTCGCGAGACTTGCATGACGCTCCCCGCTGTGCAAGCGCTCCGATTTCTCCAGGCCGAGGTCGCCGAGGTCGCCGACCCTGCCTCCGAAGAAGGCGAGGTGCTGCGCGAGCTTCTTGCGCCACTCATTGGGCGCTCCGCGCCTTCGTCCGGGTGATATCTCCACTTCTCTGGGAATCGTGCCAGTGAACCCCGAAACGTTCAGGCGCGAAGAGAGGTGTTCGAGCGAGTTATGGAATTCTTCCCTAATGAGGCGAAGGAACCTTCCGCGGATTTGGTGGACATGATCAATTGGTATGAGGAGGGTGGGGTAGATTGATGATCAGTTTGAGTTGAGTAACGTTGCGGTGAGCGCTAGCCACTGCACACTGTTGGAATAGATTTGTAGTTACTGTACTGTATTACTCTGCAACGGCAAGTCCTGTAAACCCGTACCCCCAAGTGGCGAAAGGCGACGACACCGTCACATAACATCGTGTCAACTGCTCGACTACTGCCCGTGTGTTGTACTGTATACTGTAGGTATTGTTCAGGAAAGCCTCTCGTGCAATCTCTTTCGATTTGACAAACAGCTTTGTATTCTCCTCCACAGGGCAGGAATCGGCAGCCAAGAATCAAACAAACAACGGGACTGATACACCCCCGAAAAGCTAGTTCTCATCTATCCGTCCACTTCCCATCCCGCCCCTCACCACCAAAAAGCACACGTCCCGACCATCAACACGCGCGACATACGTCGCGCAAGGGATTTGAGTTTGCGAACGCGGAAGGTCTAGAAGGGTTCTTGGCAGATCTCAGTGAGTACGAGAAAAAAGCAGGTCCGTTCTCTTCTCATTCCGATCAACTTCACTTGTCCCTTCCCTGTCCATTTGTCGATTGCCAACGTTGTTGGAAACCTTCTAGCCTCACGCAAAGACGGATGCGTTTGAGGATCCATGCCTAGCATATATAGGACCGCGATCTGCCTCCCGGTCCTCGCGAATGGCCCCCCAATATGATTCAAAGGTCAGAAGCAACTATCGAAAATCCTACAGGACGTGCGACTTGAAGACGAAGTGGTAAGATGGATCATGTTGAGCATATTCCGAATGACACCATCACAACCGCTGCATCAACACATCGCCATCCTCCCAATACTGCCAATACACAATCCGACTCCAGTTGCTCTCAAAGACTGCAGCTCTCGCTCTACTAACCGCAGCTAATTTAGTGGCTAGGCGTCGCATGGTGTGACATGAACAAACTCGAAGACTACAACCCTCCCACACTGCACCCAACGCCAAGCACAGCTCTCACCCGGCTCGCGACGCTAGTCCCACATGAGGCAAGACGACCGATTTACTTCCACCCCGGCTCCGCGCGCTCGTGGAGATCCCGCGGGGCGAGTCAGAAGCAACTGGCCACAGATGTGAAACGCGCCTGTGGAAACCGTCACAATGACACTCTAGCTTTATTCTGCCAAGGCCCCAAACCGAACTACAGGGAGGGCAGCCCAACCAGGATAGCCTCCTGCATCGCGTCGTGGCAGAGAAAATCGGGCACCGTACGAAAAAAACCTAGACACAAACATAAAGCTCCGCGGACGCGACATACTGTACGAAGCAATCCTGTTGGGCGCCAACTTCCTCCGAGTTTCCCTCCCAACCATGGAAGATTGTCGACACAACGAGATTCGACCAACCGACGCCTCAATCGCGAGGGGCTGCCTCAAATCCCCCGTGCCGCCACGAACTCATCGATAACCTCTCGACTACTCCTTCGGACATTCCTCTTGTGCGGCCGGAGGGAGACAGGCCAAGAACGGTGGAGTAGCTGAACCGCCATTCCTAACTTAGTACTGTAGTAGCCCGCATTGAAGCAGAAAAGAGTATACTGTATTGCTTGCTGACAATACATTATACCCACGACGGACAGCTCGCTGTAGCCTTTGATGCTGAGTCCGATAAACAATACAGTTGGCTCTCGACCCATTGCGTTTCGCACCATTACTCTAGGTGCTGGTAACATCAGCAAATTGGTCGAAAAATTTTGGGGATTTTGCGGTATTTTCCGGGCCGCCGAAACGTATACAGTTTTATGTGCGTTATGAGGCCTTATAAGTTACCCTGGAATTGAGCGGCCGCAGATAATGCCTTATAAGGCAGCACCGGAAACGGAGGCCCGCGTATAAAGCCTTATGAGATAGCCCCGAAAATGGGAGGCCGCATGTAAAGCCTTATGAGGCAGCCCCGGAAACGGGAGGCCGCATATAAAGCCTTATAAGACAGCCCGGCAGCCCGCATTCTGGCTAGTATGTCAGGTATGATTGCGCGAATTGTGCAGTTTACAGTACCTTCTGACAGTTATCATCTGCAAAAGGGCTCATAAATTAGATTGCAATATATTACATAAGTTCCATTATTAGTATGAGAAATGAATTAGTAAAATTATTATGTAAACTAATTATAAATCCTATTATTTTTTAAGAGTAAAATGTCAATATATAATTTAACAATATACTAATAAAACTCCAATTATACCATAGTATTGGAATTGTAACCAATTATTGGGTTAGAAGACATGCCTTGAAAATATTTCAAATATTATAGGACACTCTACTATTTCTCTCTAATATGTAGTAATTAATAACTTATAATTAGATCAATATTAGATTGCATTCAAATTATAAGTTAGCAATGTAATTAAAACTAATTCAAAGCTATTGAATATTTTATACAATAATGATAATCTATATTAAATGCCTATGTAAGTATGTACAATAAAAAACAATTCTTCTTATTTTAAGCAAAGTAGTAGCTAGTGTTACTATAATATAACTTAGAATATTTTAGTATTTTGGAAATAACATGTTACTACAAGCTTCGATTGCTTAGTCATGCTAAGCAACCCTTTAGGTTTTTGTGTCATAGATCTATATAAATATTTTCAGGATTTTACAAATTTTATTAAGCCTGATATGGCCAATTACTTATTGTTAGCAACAGCTATTAAACAATGATTTATCTTTACAATACATGTTTGTCACAATAGTGTAGTTGTTAAAAGCATGTTAGTAATTAAACTTGTGTTTAAACAGGTTGAGAGTTCAAATTCCTTAAGTGTCAAAATATTTCCAAGTTGAAATAAATTATGAATAAAATAGTATAGAATAAAAATAATTACTGTAGATAAAAATAATATAATAATTAAGTAATTAGATAAGCATAAAACAAAAACAAAAATAGTATAAATTACTATAAATGCTTGTCAAGTGTATAATAGACAAAAAAAGGCTTCAAAAGTCTCAAAAAGTTCATTTTTTTTTTTGGCAATTTCACTAATAAATATATAAAAAATGGCCAAGTAATGGCATTTAATAGCATCTAATCATGCAATTTATTAGTACCTTATATATTATTAGTCCTATATTAGTTTCTGATTATATCATTAGTCCAATATTAGTTTCTAATCATATTATTAGTCTTATATTAGTTTCTGATAATATTATTAGTCCTATATTGGTTTCTGATCATATTATTAGTCTCATATTAGTTTCTGATAATATTATTAGTTCTATTAGATGGCATTTCCCTTTTGCGAGGTGCACAATAATGTAACTAATTGATTATACCACTTATCACATATAAGTTACAAAATATTGCCTTAAAATTTTGTGGCCTTTTTGCTGATGATAAGGCATTATAACCATTTACGAGACAATACACTGAACCGTGGCTTGCTGCTAGTGCTGCGGTGGCTGTGGTCTCCTCAGCCTCTCCCTACGCCCCAGTAGCCCCGGCAGCGACTCGTTCGACAGACACCAACAACACAAAGCGCTCCTGACCATTCGTCGCCCTTCTGCCACCCAGGCAGATTACCCATCGTGATACCCACCGCTTCCTGGCTCACACGCAGGCCCATTGCCGCCACATACAGCTCCGTACATATGTGCCCCTATCCCGAGGGTGTGTATATGCTCGGCTTCCCTATGAACCGCTTTGCACCTTCCGATAGCGTTGGTGTTCATGGCTCACAGATACCCGTGTGGTTCTCGAGAGTCCCGACTTCATCAACGCTACAGCCTCTGGCTTCACCTACGACTCTTGCTGGCCTCGACTCTCGAGTATCTCCACTCCACTACCCCCACGCAAAAGCATTCGGCATTACTTATCAATCCGCCGTGCGGACGAGTGCTCGATCATCGCGCGTATGTGACTTGTCCTCACAGTATACTTGTCGCCCACCTCATCTTCTCGACTACTTGTCACACGCCTTGACGTTTATTCTTATTTTCGCTCGTCTCTTTTTCTCTTTCCCCTTATTACCTTTATTCTCGTTTAGCATGAGTTCTGACGCTTCGTCTCATCAGGAAAAGATCCATCTGCTTGAAAATGGCTTAAAAGTCCTTAAAAATGGCTTTTTAGTGTTCCAAGAGCTCTCAAGCTGAATAAGCCCATATTTTTTTGTTTTTTGTTTTAAGCATAATTCAGTCAATTCTTGTCCAATTTGCATGCTTGAGGGCTCATTTGAATCACATTAAAAAGGGCTATGTCATGAATACATAGAATCTGCAATATTCCCACATTTCACCATTTCAAGTTAAATTAAGAGGGAAAAAGCAGATGGATCTTTTGCTGATGCTACCAATCCTTCGTCTACCACTTCACCTACCAACCCGCCGGATGGCACTACCAGCACCACCGTCTCTGGAGGACAACTTTCTGCGAAACTGCCCAATGGACATCGTCTCATTGAACGTACCATGAAGGATGCGGCTTGGCCTTTGGATCTCATCTTAGATCTCGCAAAGTCCAACTGGACCGAACTGCCCACTTACATCCTCGTACAAATCTTCCAAGTGACAAATTCCCCTTCCCCCCCTACTCTACTCTATTATCTAATCATGAACCTCTCCGCACATACGCTTCGCGGCCTTCCCGCTTCCGAGTACATGGGCGTACCTGCTCGTCTGCTCTACGCTCTCTTCGTATTATGCGCCACGAGCCTGATGCTAGTCATCGCCGTCATACCCTTTCTCTTCGTCCTCCTTTTCAAGACCATCACGCCGGCGCCAGGGCCACGCCGCAGCACCGGCGACACATCACATTTGTCGAGCCCAGTACTGTGATCACGCTCCCTCATCAGGAAAAGATCCATCTGCTTGAAAATGGCTTATAAGTCCTTAAAATGGCTTTTTAGCATTCCAAGAGCTCTCAAGCTAAATAAGCCCATATTTTTTTGTTTTTTGTTTTAAGCATAACTCTGTCAATTCTTGTCCAATTTGCATGCTTAAGGGCTCATTTGAATCACATTAAAAAGGGCTACATCATGAATACATAAATTTGCAATATTCCCACATTCCACCATTTCAAGCTAAATTAAGAGGGAAAAAGCAAATGGATCTTTTGCTGATGGCCTCCGAGCGGCGCCGTGGCACAGCGCAGCCCCGCGAAGGGCACGGCCCCTTCCCTCTCCCTCACAGCGACCCCGCATGAGCTCGAGCCCCCCATCCCGGACGTCGTGGAGGACCCGCTTCTCGCACTCGTCCGCATATGTGGCTTCCTCACATCGAACACTGCTCGTGCATGGAGGGGAGAGGAGCTCGCTGCCACGCCGCCACTTGTGGGCCGTGCAGCGTATCTTGATCCCGTAAAGGAAGATCTGGAGTGCATAAGTGAGATGGTAGCGGATAAGAGGGAGGAGGGTTTTTTGGTTAAAATTACGGTAAAAATGGGGAAAGGCGTGCTCATTGTGCGACACCGTAAGCCGCGGCGGTGCGACTCGAACCACGATCACACGACCAACAGCCACGAAGCCAGGATGTGAAGTGCAATCCAGTCAGTCAAACCCAAGGCATGGTAGCTCAGGGGTTAGAGCACCTGGTGCAGATGTGGGAAGGCCTGGGTTCAAATCCCACTCGGGTCACTTTTATGTTTCAATAGATTGCCGTGTTACTGTATGCGTAGACTGTAGTCGAGAAAAAACAAAGCTGCAATTTAAACTTAAATATCGTGTGACTATTATAAGGAGTAATAATAAGTATCCAAGAAAAACATAAGTGATCATGTCTGGCCTATATAGTCCCGAAATTTATTTTAAACTAATAAAGTTGGTAATTATTTATAAACTCCAGAACAGCTAATATGGTCAATAATCACCTACAAACTCCAAAATGACTTATAAACCCCAGAATAACTTATAACGTCTTGTAAGAAACTGACCATACATATACGGACACCCCCCTATCTTTATAAGTACTTATAACTCTGTCAAATCTTTTGACCGTTTTGGCATTTTTGACTGTTATAAGGCCTTATATAGCCTTATAAGTTTTCGACCAATTTGCTGATGAACTTTCGCCTTCGTCGTGTCGCGCGCCTATCCTTCACATTTCAGGCACGGCCCTCAGGAATACCCACGCCAACATGAGGTCGTGCCCACTCAGTGCCCACTACGCCCAGCGGACTGTTTCCCTCTGTTCTCCAACACTCGCACCCTCAAAAAAAACTCCCTCTATAACGAATAACCTTCCTCACTCTCACGCCGATGTCTCACACTCACCCAACTGCCTCCTCGTCTTCCTCGTCCTTCAACTTTCAACTAATGATCAACAACGCCTTAGACACCTATAAAAAGCGTACAAAGAACGATCTACTTGCTCACCCACTCGCCACCCGGCTCCAAACCTGTAACACTCCTAGTGCTATTATCGTTGTCCTTCAAGAGCAAGTTCAAGGACTGGACCAGTCCCGCAGTAGCGATGAACGATGGTCCAAATGGCTTGATCCAACAGTGAACGTTTTGCAAGCTTTCTCTTCCATTCTTGAAGCGGGTGCTACCCTGGTATGCTTCAGGACATATCAGTGTTCGAGCTCACGCTCATATTTATGTAAAAGGCGTTCCCACCTGCGAGTGTAATATTTGCCGGCGTCGGCGTCCTCCTTTCAGTGAGTATCCTTAATATATTCCCGTAGGCTGTTGTAACGCGTAGTTCTTTCAGACAGTTAAGGATCTTCGAGCTGGCAAAGATACTCTGGTCGACATTTTTGAGCAGATCGAAAAGTTTTTTCGACGAGTCGAGGTTTACACAGAAGCGCAGCCTACCTCAGGAATGATGGATATGATCGTTCAAATAATTGTCGAAGTTCTCTCTATTCTTGGGATCGCAACAAAGAGATCAAGCAAAGCCGATTGAGTAAGTATTCGCCATATGAATGTCACCGTTGACTGAACGATCGGCCTTTTCAGAGATTTGGGAAGAAGCTGATGGAAGGACAGACATGGAAGACGCGTTGAAGAGGCTAGACAAACTGACACGGAGGAGGCTTGGATGGGGATTGCACAAAATCTGAAGGCCACGCATACGGTTGGCGAGAGTGTGAGGAGAGTTGCTGATGATGTGTAGCCATCGACAATAGGGTGGCCAACGTTATACAGAGTAAGGGTGTCGATGACAAGGTTACAGAGGTCATTCGTGGTACGTAAATCATCTTTAATCAATCCCCAAGTCATACTTACTGTACAATTTGGTCCACTCAGACGGAAGGGAAATGAAACGTATGTCACCTAACCTCATCAGCGTTGACTATCCAGCCTCACCCATCCCTCAGGTAACCAATTGCGAGACAGCGTTCACAAATGGCTCTCCCCACCGGATCCCTCAACAAACCATAACATCGCCTGTGGTACTCGTCACAAGAAATTGGCATCTTGGTTTTTCGAAGGAACCATCTTTCAAGATTGGAAGTCAACCGGTTCACTACTTTGGGTCCACGGAAAACGTTCCCATCCTCTTTCCAACTTGACTCCCTGATACCGTCTTGTATTGTAGCTGGTTCTGGCAAAAGCGTCCTTTGGTTCGTCGATTTTAATTGTTACTCTCAGAGGTGACTATCTATTCTGCCAGTTCCACGTCATCCAAGATATTGAAGCGTGTGCAAGGCCGGAAATGCGTCAATCGCCTACTTTTATTTTGACTTTCGAGACGCCAACAAGCAAGGCCCCGCGACCTACTCCTTTCCCTTCTCACCCAACTTTCTGCTTCCTCCAATCCCCGTTGTGACATCCTCTCCGATCTTTATTTCGCTCATGACGAGGGCAAGAAACAGCCCAGTGATACCATTTTGGCCGAATGCCTGAAAAAATGCTTGCACTCCCTCAATCACCTACTACCTGATTATTGACGCACTCGATGAATCTTCGAACATCTCTGGGATTCCATCGCCACGCGAGAGGGTACTGAGCTTGTCAAGGAACTTGTCGAACTTGGTCTTCCACATCTTCGTATATGTGTCACGAGTCGCCCAGAATCCGATATACGAGATGTACTTACACCTCTGACCTCTCTGCAAGTGTCCCTTCATGACCAGACTGGTCAAAAGAAAGATATCGTCGAGTATGTCAAGTCGGTGGTTTACTCGAATTCGGAAGCAATCATGAGGAGATGGAAGGCTGAGATAAGGAACTTGTGGTTAGGTGCTCTCGGAAAGAGCTGACGGAATGTAAGTAGAACACTTGACGTTGTGATGCCTGTTCTTGTTCTTATATGAAGCAGGTACAGATGGGTGTTCTGTCAGTTGGAAACACTGCGGCACTGTCTTCCAGCGAGTGTGCGGCGTACCCTGGATGAATTACCGGAGTCTTTGGACGAGACGTACGAGCGTATAATAAAGGAGATCAAGAAGCCGAACCGGGACCACGCGCTTCGTATATTGCAATGCCTAGTTGTTGCGATCCGGCCACTTCTTGTGAGGAGCTTGCAGAAGTCCTCGCGGTGATTTCGATGATGCAGAAGGGATGCGAAGTTGAATCGAATTGGCGTTGGGAGGATCAAGAGCAGGCACTTCTGAGCTCATGCTCGAGTCTAATTGCTATTGTGGAGTCGGATGAACCCGGATAGTGCAATTCTCGCACTTTTCGGTCAAGGAGTTCCTGACGTCGACTCGCCTCGCCACGTCGAGTGGAAGCTCTCGTACTATCATATCGCTCTTGAGCCTGCGCATATAATTCTTGCGCAAGCTTGTATGAGCGTTTTGCTCCGATCGGACAATTGCGTTGAACAGAGCGACGTCAGAACAGCTCCCTCTGGCTAGATATGCGCTAAACACTGGGTCGCCATGTCCAGTTCGGGAAGCGTCGTCGTGCCTACGAAACGATGGAATCTCTTTGACTCGGACAAGCCATATTTTAAGGCGTGGCTCCAATTGCACGACATGGACTCCAATCGCTACGAGTCAACCTTCTACCCGTTCTCAGATGGAATCCCGGGTGCTCCGTTACTATGCCGCATTATGTGGATTCCAAGATCTGGTGGAACCTGATAGTCAATAATCCAGAGCATGTGACGCTACGGTGGTTGGTATATGTCGCCGCTGATTGCAGCATTGAAGGCGGGGCATTCTCAGACAGCCAAGTTTCTCCGTGACAATGGTACACCCGAATGTCACAGGCTACGTTGGGAGAACTCCACTACATGCCGCAGCCTGGCAGGGAGATTTGGAGATGGTTCAGGTATTACTCGAGTACAAAGCGGATGTCAACGCCCGGAGTGCCAGCGGCGAGACTCCATTACATTTTGGTTTTCAGCATGGCTATCCATCGCGTCACGATGTCGGTCCATCATTGCCCAAAGTTGCCCGATTATTGCTCGAACACGGTGCAGATGTAAATGCGCTGCGGGATGGTCGCACTACTGCGTTACATTCAGCTTCACGATACGGGAAGGTCGAGCTCGTACGCGTATTGCTCGAGCATGGTGCGGATGTAGGTGCGGAGACCGAGGACGGTGAAACCCCCTTCCAGCTTGCGCGCGGGGAGAAAGGCACTGAGATTAAGGAGTTGCTGTCAAAACACGGTGCGGTGGTAGATAGCAGCATGTTGTAGTGTCACGGAATCACGGTTTAGATTCATCGTCGTCTACGTTTACCTGGGCAAGGAAATACTACCTCCTATAATATTTTGTGAAACACCATTTGACAGTAGAGAGATGTTGCACCTCTGGCAATGTGGAGTACGTAAAGGGGAGCAAGGTAAGCATCGCT
>WTXE01000486.1:0-17104 GCA_022496225.1 Russula aff. rugulosa BPL654 | reverse complement strand
CAGTGCGCCTAGTATTATAGATACACAGAAGTACGCCACCACCAGACCGAGTTCAGTCAATTAAAGTAGTACTGTACAGTGGCCGCCTCGTTAGTCCCCATCCATCCGAGTCGACTATAGCACGTTGATCATTACCTAGTATCTATCCTCATTGGTCCGGGTCCTGCATTTTCGCATTTTCGCTTCATAGTACTGTATTCTCACTCCATTTTCACATTGCCCTATCTTGCCTTGATATGTCTACACCCCCCTCTCCCGTGAGTCCCGCAAGGAAGGAAGGAAGGAACACTCCGCTTTGCGCCGACGGTCCAGATCGGGGTCACTCGACATGCACATGACCATGATAGTACCATTTCTTGCTGGCGGGGCGATTTGATGCTGTGTCTCTTAGGTTATGATGTTGTACGTAGCAAGCCACAGAAGCCAACATCACTGGCTTCTGGACTTCCTTCGCACCGGCTCCGCCAGCGCCACGCGCCACGTCTGATGATCTGATGATTGACCGTCGAACTAGCCAATCCCGGTTCTTGATCATCATCATCTTTCTTAGTCCCCCCCCCCCACCACACCACCTCACTCCTGATCGCCTGATCACTGGCGTGAATCGGTCCACCCTCCAGAGTCCACACCCCTTCCACGCAACACCACGATATGGACTACTGTAGAAAGTTACTACTGGTGCAATTGTCTGTCTAGGTTATCTCTCTAGAACAGCCGGGATAACTGAACGCGGCGATGACTCGGATCGTCTACTTTTCCCGCCGTGTGAGACTCAGTAGTAGTTCGCCTTGTACAGACAGGTTGCAGACAGAAAAGACCCGCCTCAATTCTAACGGCCACACACCGGTTTTCGCTCTCCAACGGAGTGCTATGCTCGTAGAGGAAGCGCATTGGCTTCCTGCGTGGAAATGAAACGTCTCGTTTTGTGGAGATAGTAATGGGAATTATAGGATCATGTTGGATGGGTATATTGGCAAGATAGTCTTACGTGTCATTACGAGCGATGGGTCGATGCGATGGCCTTCGCCCGCTGGAAACATATTGGCTCACAGGTTACTTACTACCTGCGCTCGAATTCGGACCAAGTCCTGAGTTTACTATAACTATCACTTTGAAAATGCCCCGCCCGTGGCTGTGACTACTTACTCTTAGGGTCGACATTTCAAAAACATATATTCTCTTTCGTTGTTCCACGTTCCATATTTGATTGTGCGGCAATGAGCGAGGGATCGTGATGGTGGTGTAAACTGAAGGTTTGGGTCGGAGTTGGTATTTGGAAAGCGCCCTGATCTCCGTTTTTGCACCACCTCAATCTTCAGTTGAGTTCTGACGTATTCTGTGGGTTTGCTACATCAAATGGTTCTAGGCCATCATTGCATCACGAATCATCATCATCGTTCTAATGTCCAGAACGCGAGGCACGGCACGAGGCAAGGTCTCTTCATGATTGTCCGAAGCCTACATAGTCTACAGCCAGAAAAAGATCTTCACTGGCACCGTTTCTGCACTATTACGATATCCCAAATAAGCACGGCAGGTCCAGCACAGTACAGTAGTAGCAGCGCGGCCATTCTTTGCAAATATCCTGGGTAATACTGTACGAGAATAAAGATCAAATCTTGAAGGTTTCTTTGTGTGCGCGTCGTGCAAACGCTCAAAACACGTCTTTTTACCCTTCCCTTCCTTCTTCAAGATCGTAATCATGTGTACAGTAACCACGATTACTGTACAGTAACAGTGAATCTCGTGTCTGCATCAAACTTTAAGGTTGGGGCCTGTCCTCCAGCAGTGCGGAGCAAAATAAGATGAGCGGCATCGTCGTAGAGTTATGACGTAGCCGACCGTGACGGCCACATTGAACCTCTCAAGTAGAGCTCCTGCCAGGTGTAACTTAATGGCATGCGAAAATCCTATTAGAAATCTGTTCTTTACGATATCGAAGTCGCGGAGGATCCCGGAGGCCGATTTATGATTACAACAATTTGAATTTGCGATATAACCAAGTCTTGTAAGAAAGTAGCGATACAAAGTGAGGGTAAATAAATACTAGACCGGCGAGCGGTGGAGATAAGATACAGGCACGCTGTGGTCTAGGTCAGGGCAGATGGTTGGATACAGATTCAGATGACGAAGAGAAGAAAGTTTAAGCACACGTGGTTGGGATGTACTACGGCGCTTTCCAATGGCCGCGGTATCCATACCACCACCAGGTGCGGGTGTGCTGGACGACAACGGAACGGTGACCAGCGCACCAGTAAAACCGTGATCGCGCTGCATCTCACGGAGGACCTGCTGGAAACGTAAACCCCACCATCCACGGGCCTCTCGCTCCTGCTCGGCGGGGTCAGCACCCTGCTCTGCCACTTGCGTAGAAGGGCTTTTCGGCAGAGGCAGACCACCCGTAACAATCGCAGGTAAAGAAGTTTGCGGTTATTACCAGTTTCCCACGCCAGGCCTGGAGTGGGTGCAGCTAGCTTTCCTGACTCGGTCGGAAATGACAGAGCACGGAGCGTGTACTCTGCACACTCTTGGAACGCTGATACCCAGTTGTGTCGAAGACGGGATAAACCGGCCATATCCAACTGCGCCCCGAGGATGACACTGGAGGAACGGAGAGAAAGCGTAATGACTTGTCCGCTGTCGGGTATTCTCCCCGTTGCTATATTCTCTAGATCCACAGGGAGCAAATCCAAGACAATTTGACTTGAATCTTCTATCACTTTTAAGACGCGGATATACCTATTCCCTCAATTAGGTTCCATAAATCCCCCGGCATTTCCCGGTCATGACGGGCGCTCGAATCGCATATAGGCGAAGCAAAGAGAACGAGGTCGTTGAAAACGAGAGTATAAAGTGTCTCTGCGCGTGTTTCTGGATCGAAGGCGCATTCCTCGGGACGTAAACTGGCGTTCCCAGACGTCTTGACGTGCCAAAGACGAAGCGGATCGAGAATGTCGCAAGTAGCCCGATGGATAGGGCTTGCTCTGCAAGTCGTCGGAAAAGCGCGACCCTATTGAGGCGTTGATTCTGACGTCGTCCTTATTGAATCAGAGCGCACAGCCCTTGACTGGATGACGCTGATAAGTCTTGATTGTCTAACCCCAGCAAGGTGATGGGAGCGCCCATGCTCATGAAGTTCTCCACCGGTGGTAGCTGCGCGGGTCTTGCCACGAGGATTCTCGCGCTCTAATCTACCCCTGGCCAGCAGCCTTCGCGATCGGTGAGCCAGCTGTACGGATGTGGGCAAGCCTTTGATATGTTCCATGCGATCTTTGACCAACTCGTACTCTTCTTCCTGGAGCTTCACTTCGCGCATTACGCGAATGATAGTCTCGGTGCAGTGGAGAAGCGAAAAAGTGGCTAGGTGGTCGGGATGACCCTGAGGCGTGACGTCTAGAAGCCGCTGGGGATGATATATGGTCTTAGAGGTGGATGACGAAGAGGGAGTTTGGTGCGTACCTTGAAGTGGATCGGGTAGTCAACAAGTCTATTGACCGGCTCAACCAAGAAGGCTTCCACGCTCCACCCCTGACATTCATCCTGCTCCTGTTGGATTCTGATAAACTCGCCAAAGTCGCTATTAGATTCGCCGCTCAGCCGCTTGATTAATAACGTGGTAGATTCCAACCGAACAACGTATGGCTGATGAACTTCCAGGCGCGATACAAAGCTTCGTACTCTCCCAGCGACGCGCATCACGATCGGGTACTGCTCCGAAACGATGGCGCGTAAAGCTGATGATATCTGCGTGTGTAAGTTGATGATATCTTCCAGCCAGTCGAATAACCGCGCGACCTCGGGGGTACACCAGTGAGCCATGTCACACATCTTTCATGCGGAGCGGGCAAATGAATAAGCGCACAAAAGTCTGTAGCCGCCTCACGAAGGCTCTCTCGGTCTCACAGAGATCCCAAATAATTTGTTGTCTCTTTATCTCCACCTCACCGTAGCGGTCCAGCAGCGAATGATAGGCCGATGAGGTTACCGTGGAAAGCCATGTTCGTTGTTCAGCGTCGGACGCCTGCGAGTTCCGTTCGCCGCGCCGCGGTCGTTGTGGTTCATAGGCCGAGGAGGAAGGTCGTGGCTGTCGGACAGGTCAGTGGTTGGTTGGGGATATGAGTTTGGCGTTTCCCTTGGCGAAGGGGGCTTCGAGGAACGGGTTGTCGGGAAGTCCAGCCCTTTCCTTGCCGTTGGGGAAGCGCTGAAGAATTCTCATTAGCAACAGATTGCGTCTCGTGCCGAGTTGTTCGAAGATCGCTTCTGCGTCTACGCTGATAGACTGGTCTTCATGTTGCCAGCGGAGGCTCTCAATAGATGATGAACTATCGGCATGCGGAAGGGTGTTATCCCGCACGCGAGGCGAATATTGTGTCCTTTGCGCCCATGAGCCCGATTAAGGGCCCGGATTCCACTTGAGCTATGCGCCCCATCGGAAACGGACTTGAAAGAGCTAGTCGTGGATGGCTCTCTGCTCATCCGAAGCGTCTTCTCTGATGACCTCGCAGAGCCGGAGGTGCGATTCGGGTGGCGCGTCGGGTTGAGAGGCGACACTAACGGTAGGAGCTCTACTAGATGACTCGCGTGACGGCAAGGGCGATCGCCTTCACGAGTATTTTTGAATGACGAACGTGTTAGGGGACTTGTATGAGGCCTTTGCGATGGAGATATGGCTCTATCGGGAACGTATTGCGCGTCTTCATCACCAGAGTATTCTGACAGTGGCGAAAGTTCTGTACCCTGGTTCTTTTTAGAGGCCCCTCCTGTCTGGTCCTTGCCAAGACTGGACAAGCTTCTCGGCGAAGAATATTCCGTCCGATCACCGGAAAAAGCTATTGATATGTGGGCCTCGGATCGTGGCCTCGGAGTTGCCTGACCCGCTACGGGTGACCGACGCCTATGATGGGTCCCAATCTCGTCGCCTGCTTTTAGGGTTGTATGCATGTTGTGGTCAAACTCATCAGACGGGCTGATAGCGAGACCTTGCTCCCCAGTGTACTCGTCATCAGACAAGTCGTCATACTCGTAGGTCTGTCCAGGGCCCGAAAAACCGTTATCCATTTCATTGACGAGTTCGATCAATTCCCGCCTTCGCTGCTCGACTTCACTTGGCCTCAAATCATTGTAATCCCACGGGTTCGGGAGACCGTCCCTCGAAGTGGCGCTGCTATTTCTGTCTGGACCAGGTCGCGATATTTGACGGTTCAGTACCAGGGAGCGGAGGTCGGCAGATGATGTGCTCGAAGACATGCCAAGGGTTGCATTTTCATCGCTTGGATCGGAGTTGTACTCGCTCTCAATATCGCATCTGGTTCATTGTTGGCCATAGCATGGAATGTGCGCTCCCATAGTCTCTGGTGTGCCAAGGCCAAGACCAATTCCTGACTGCGTGGATCTTCTGCCGTATGGGTGATTTCGCTGGGGTATGTGCGACGGCCAAGCTGGAGGGTTGACTCTGACATCGGGAGGGGGCTGAGACGTCTCTACATCTTCACTGGAGCTCGAACTCGAAGGCACGATCACGGCATTGGTGACAAACAGCGCTCTTCCGCGGTCGGTTTGCAGATGTAATTCCGATCCAGAGCTATCATAACCACGATTGAGAGGGACATGCTGTGACTCACGTCCTGGCGTGGAAAACGTGTAGACGGGCGGGGGGACCCGAGGAGTGGCTTGAATATGAGGTGACCGAGACGGATCCTTGAACATGACCTGGATCTGTATGAGAGCGTTCACGCGCGACACGGCCAGAACCAATCATCGATGCGGTTACCTACACGCAACCTGAGCCACAGTGACACACGATCAAAGGCGTACTTACATTCCTTGATTGGGCACCGTTGATGTCTGATGGCGTAGGTTCGGCAGGTATCTGTGGTATTTTCCGCCCAATGATACCCTTGACCGATCTGAGTGACCTTGATGGGGATGCCTTAGTGGGGGATCCTTGTCCAGCGGAGCACCACGAGGTATTGGACGCAACGGTGTTCTTGAGGGCAGGCTTCAGGTTAGGCTTGGCTTTAGCCGCCGCCACGGGTGTTGGAATGCGGCTACTTTCCAGCACATAGGAAATCTCTGGACAGACGTCGTTGGGGGTGTGTAGGTCGTTTTAATGGGAGCTATCTGCGGGCGTAAACGGGCCGGCGGGGTTGAAGGGTATGGTTGGTGTTGAGAGGAAGATGGCAAAGGATCATGCAAGTCGTGATGCGAAGGCGTATGTGGATAAATTATCGGAGGCTGCGCTGGGCTGCTGGGAGAGTTGTCATTCTATCGACGGTGTCGCGTAGAGAAGGAACCAATTGCGCTTCGACGAGAGGTAAGTCCGCTAGCTGGCTCTTGCGTTTTGAAGACTTGCCGGTCATTCCGTTGGCTTTTGAAAGGCGCTTATTCAGAAATGACATCCGCGAGACGAGGCTAGGTTCCGTCGAAGATGCTGATGATGAAGTTGGAAGTTGCGTCGTCGGCGTGGGCGCAGGGATGAATGAGTTATCGGGGTCCGGGAAGGATCGATCGCCGTAGTAGTGGGACGGACCTCAGTGTCCGCTGACTTGTCATCGTCGGGATGTGGGTGCGTCAGGCCTGCGGCAGCGGCATAGTAGGATGGTGGGTGAAAACCTTTGGGAGTAGAACTCGATTGGAAGTAGCTTGCAGATGAGATTCCGACGCGCGGGGAACGTGAAGAGTTCTTGTGCTTTTGGCGGGTTAGGGGCATTAGTTGCGGTGCTCTAGTCGTCCAGCTGTGAATAACGCGTTCAGTCCACCAAACAACCAAACAAAGAGCGTGAAAGACTCACGTGACACGGACGCGTTAAAACTAGGGCGCAGCAAGACAAAGCACTCTTTCACCTGGCTCACATCAATATTAATAAGAGATCATCTAACTGCTATAGATACAGATAGCTGCTTCATCGAATAAGAATCCGAAATATACTGAGCTTTAGAGGCTCGCAGTTGACAGATGCCTTGGCCGAAGAAGGGTCCAGCCGTGGGTCAATTATGATTCAAAGTATGTGATGAGCGAAGCGACATGCCGGAGCAAGGCGGCAGAGACCCTTGCTAAGTGCTCCGCCAGCTATGGAGACCAGTATGCGGAACGAGAAGTCGGTATTACCTCAATACATGAAAACGGACCAGTTATGACTACAATATGATAGACGATATCTGCAGCAGGCGTGAGAGCGTCATTATTGTTGAGTGTTTGATAAGGAAATGTGGCCAACAAAGAAGTACAGTGAACCAGTAGTGAAGCGCCCAGGTGGCGCCTGATGCAGCAAATGTAGTCCAGATGGCAACAAGACGATGATAAAAAAAAGGGAACAGCGGGAAACCGCTTCGCACTAGACACCTGCCAACGGAATCACGCAGCCCATAGTTCTAAGGCGCAGAACTTGTGTCTTCTCGACAAGACGAGAACCGCGTCAAGCCATTGAAGCGATCATGGCACGTGACGGGCCGGAAGGTGTTGCAACCTTTGCTCCATCCCGCGCACTTTTTCAGGTACAACGTGATAGGATTCACGATTTCCGCAATATCCATATCCCCGACGAACTTGAGCTTCAAAGCTTGAAAACTTTGGTCGTTGTCGTAGTAGGAATCTGGAGACTGGAAATATAGTGCTTCAGTTGCGACCGTTAGTAATCAGACCACAAACGTACATGAAACATTGAGTTCGCGAAGACGCTGTTCCTCCCACAGTTTCGCATCACGCATAAAGCGAAAGCATGACAACCCAATCTCAGCCAGACGCGCTTGCTCTTCTGGTACTAACGACATATGATAAAGCCGTTGACTACTGGGTTTCCCATGGGCCCAGGGAAAGTAGATCCGGAGGTAGTGGTGTAGGAGATATGATTCCTCGGCGTGGGTCCACAGATGAAGCACATGCTATTGCGAGTGAGCAGAGCACAAGTCCCGACGCGAAGTAAGAAGAGATAAAGGATGCTTACCAGGCGAATGTGTGCCCAACAATGTTTACATAAAGGCGTCGCGTCGCGTCGAGACTTTCAGGCTTGAGGACCTTCTTGAGGATATCCTTGTCCGATTTCTGTAAGACGCGTACATTTGGATCAGGACGTGTCTCATAGAATCGTTGCCAGATGAGTGCCCATTTTGCATGCTCCCTTGAGAACTCGCGCACGCGTTCAACTTGCGATAGAATGTCGAGTAGGTCCGGGATATGATTAAAGGACAGGGCCGGAGAAAGTATGCCCTGGGCTGCATATATTAGGGCACTCAAGGAGGTTCGGCATCCAGAGAGCCTGGAGGAATTCTGAAGTCAATAAGGCCTGACATGGTTGAGATCAGCTGTTATATGCGAGTGAATTGCACGAACCAATAATCCTCGCGCATTCCTCTTCCGTATGAGCCGGTTTTCGAAGTAGCGTCTCAAGCTCTTCGACATCCATGGCTAGAGATAGAATAAACCTGGGAAAGGGCACTGAGGCCGAGCACGTAGTGCGCGCGAACTGAGGAGATCATAATTACGTAACGAAATAAACGACCAAACAAACAATAATCTCCCGCATCCCACAAATACGATTTTCAGCGGGGGGAACCATCCGGAAAGTTTCTGAGTAAGTTACCTGAGTACAGTACTTGACAAGGCCATTATTCAACACTCTCGACACTTTCAATTTTGACGCCCCGGAGCCGCCATCCACTTCATCCCCGCCGTCGACTCTATGTCGCTATACCTGTTTCACCACTTGTCCTCCCCTCTTTCTCCCCTTTCTCTGGAGGGTACCTCACTCTCAAAGGGATGACTGTTTCAAACACCTGACATGGGGCGAGTCAAAATCAAAATGCACGAAATTATCTCATCATGCAACCTATATCACGTGTCAGCTAAGTTAAATAAATAAGATAATAATTATCTCACATCATATACTCCCAGATTTACCCCAGAATGAAAGTCAATTCGCGTCGTTGTGCGCACCAGAATCAGCACCATGATGGAGAAGGACATGTATGATTTCTGCAAACCCGCGTTGCAATGCGAGAATAATTGGAGTCGATCCATTTTTATTCTGGGCATTGACGTTCGCACCATGTTCGAGAAGTATATGAGCAACTTTTGCATATTTCTGTGCTGAAATCCGGGCCCATAACGGTGGAGCTGACGCGAGATGTAATGGGGTCTCCCCGTCATTATTCTGGGCAGTCAAATCTGCGCCATGCTCAATAAGCATGCGAGCAACTTGCACTTCTCCTTCTTCCGACGCGAGATGTAATGGTGCCCACCCGGCCCTATCCTGGGCTGTCGGATCCGCGCCGCACTCAAGAAGAGTGCGAGCTACGTCCACTTCTCCCTCTTCCGACGCAAGATGTAATGAAGTCTGCCCATCCCCATTCTGGGCTGTCAGATCCGCGCCGCGCTCAATAAGCATGCGAGCGACGTCTACTTGTCCCCTCTGTGACGCGAGATGTAACGGAGTCTGCCCGTTCCAGTTCTGGGCTGTCAGATCTGCGCCACACTCAATAAGCATGCGAGCGACGTCACTCGTCTCCAATCCAACGCGAGATGTAAAGGGGTCTCCCCGTCATTGTTCGGGGCTGTCGGATCTGCGCCACAATCGATAAGCATGCGAGCGACGCGTACTTCTTCCTCTTCTAACGCGAGATGTAACGGAGTCAGCCCGTCCCTATCCCGAGCTGTCGGATCCGCACCGCGCTCAATAAGCATGCGAGCAACGTCTACTTGTCCTCTTTGCGACGCTAGATGTAACGGAGTAGACCCGTGATTGTTCTGGGCTGTCAAATCCGCGCCGCGCTCAATAAGCATGCGAGCGATGTCTACTCGTCCCCTTTGCGACGCGAGATGTAATGGAGTCTGCCCGTTCCTGTTCTGGGCTGTCAGATCCGCGCCACACTCAATGAGCATGTGAGCGACGTCCACTCGTCTCCAGTCCAACACGAAATGTAATGGGGTCTCCTCGTCGTTGCCGGGGCTGTCAGATCCGCGCCGCAATCAACAGGCATGCGAGCAACATGTACATCTTCCTCTTCCAACGCGAGATGTAATGGACTCTGCCCGTCCCTATCCCGGGCTGTCAGATCCGCGCCGCGTTCAACAAGCATACGAGCGACGTCTACTTCCCCCTTTGCAAGGCCAGATGTAAAGGAGTAGACCCGTAATTTTTCTGGGCTGTCAGATCCGCGCTGCGCTCAATAAGCATGCGAGCGACATCTCCGTCTCCATCTTCCAGTGCGAGATGTAAAGGGGTCTCCCCGTCATCGTTCGGGGCTGTCAGATCCGCACCACGCTCAATAAGCATGCGAGCGACGTCTACTTGTCCCCTTTGCAGCGCGAGATGTAATGGAGTCTGCCCATTCCTATTCTGGGCCGTCAGATCCGTACCGCGCTCAATAAGCATGCGAGCGACGTCTACTTGTCTCCTTTGCAACGCGAGATGCAATGGAGTCTGCCCGTCCTTGTTCTGGGCTCCCACATCCACGCCGCGCTCAATAAGCATGCGAGCGACATCTACTTGTCCCCTTTGCAATGCGAGATGTAAAGGAGTCTGCCCGTTCCTATTCTGGGCTGTCAGATCCGCGCCGCGCTCAATAAGATTGCGAGCGATCGCGACGTCTACTCGTCTCCAATCCAACGCGAGATGTAAAGGGGTCTCCCCATCATTGTTCTGGGCTGTCAGATCCGCGCCGCGCTCAATAAGCATGTGAGCGACGCCCAATCGTCTCCAATACAACGCGAGATGTAAAGGGGTCTCCCCGTCATTGGTCCGGGCTGTCGGGTCTGCGCCGCGTTCAATAAGCATGCGAACGACGTGTTCTTCTCCCTCTTCTGACGCGAGATGTAGCGGAGTCTGCCCGTCCCTCTTCTGGGCTGTGGATCCGCGCCACGCTCAATAAGCATGCGAGCGAAGTCTACTCGTCTCAAATACAACGAAAGATGTAATGGGGTCTCTCCGTCATTGTTCTGGGCCGACAGACCCGCGCTGCGCTCAATAAGCATGCGAGCGGCGTCTACTTGTTCCTCTTCCAACGCGAGATGTAATGGAGTCTGCCCATTCCTATCCTGGGCTGTCAGATCCGCGTCGTGTTCAATAAGCATGCGAGTGACGTCTATTGTCTCCTTTGCAGCGCGAGATGTAATGGAGTCTGCCCGTTCCTATTCTGGGCTGTCAGATCCGCGCCGCGCTCAATAAGCATGCGAGTGGCGTCCACGTGTCCCTCCTGCAGCGCGAGATGTAATGGTGTCTCCCCGTCATTATTCTGGGCTGTCAGATCCGCGCCACGCTCAATAAGCTTGCAAGCGACTTTCAAATGACCGTTTCGCGAGGCTAATGCAATGGAGTTGCACCGTCAGTGGGGTCTCGAGACACACATCCATGCTGTGAGCGCTCAATGACGAGGAACTCTACAACAGGATGTAAGCCCAATAAGCGGCATAATGCAAGAAGTTTGGGGAAGTTGTAGCGGCGTTTCGTTTCGTGCCGTTCGTTTCCGTGTCGGAACTGCTGGGTTATATACCCAGACGCAGATCGCAAGATGTGGTTTGTTCGGGTCAAATAGTTGTTTCATCCCATCCTCCACATTTAGCGACACGTCCTCGAACCGGGCATGATCAACCAGTGCTCCGCAGCATATTCAGCGAGAGGGAAATCTTCCAGACTGTTGCTGGTAATATTCTTGTCCAGATGTAGCAGAATGCCCAAACAGGCTTGTGCTACAAGGGTATGCGCAGGTGTCAAAGAAATATGATAACGGCAGGAAATAATGTCGGTTGCTATGGCAAGGCGAGTGGACGACAAAAATTCCTTGACGGAAAAATGGGAGAATTGTATGATGGGGAAACCTCGGTCATTGACAATGGCAAGTAGAGTGGAACATGTGGACAGTACGGCATCCGCTGGATCTTCCAGGCGCCAATCTTCATGGAACTTCGGTATTGATCCTGACTCGAAATCGAATGCGAGTAAGTCGGCCAATTCCTTGACGTGAAGTGGGCGGGAAGCCACTGAGACGAACTGATGAATGTCTCATCCTGCGTCTCGGGTAACTCGGCCAGCGCTTGCCGGATACGTGCTGGGATGCAGTCGCAAATGTGGACCACCTGACAATCCACCCATCTGAACCTACATAAATGAGCAAGAGTCATCAGAGTTCAGTATCGACGTCTTACATCCCGTTCGATTTTTCCGTGAGGACGTCGATGGCCAGTTTCCTGTGCTCTTCTTTCCACCTTTTTGTTGTACGCGTGTTAATGACCGACTTGATGTAGTCCTCGATATCCCTCTTTTGTCCGCTCTCGTCATGCAGGGAAACAGAGCGGAAAATTAAAGGATCGAGGACCCTTGATATCAAGTTCGGTCGGCTAGTGACGCACAGCAGATTCAGAATTTGTGTTTTGACAAGTTCTATGAGCTTAGGACTTTCGGCACGGGGAGATCGGACGACAGATGGTTTGGAAATTCGTCCAAAGCATCCACGATGAGATAGACGGGGGCCAGTCCGGGATTAAGTAGGTCCTTTAAACATCCCGCAAGTGCATCGTCGCTGGGAGGACGTGAACCCTTGTCATGTTCCGAGTAGAAGTTGGAAAGAATATCGAAGTAGGAGTCGGATTGGTGATAAAGTTGGACTAGGAAGGACGAGAGCAGTCCGCGCAATTCCTTCTTTCGGTCCTCCCTAAAATCACAGTAGAAAAATGCTAATGACGCGAGTCCAGCTTTCTGCATGGCACGGATGTCTTCGATGATTGTGGAGCTGACGAACACGATAAGTTCCGAGATGGAAAATAAAATTTCACGTACCAAAAGACGTTTTTCCAGCGCCCGCTGCGAACCAAAAAAAAATTTACTCTGTTGAACCGCAAAAGCTGGGATTAACAGACGTTTCCCATGGACCCATAGAAGTGAACCGGGACTTCGGATTCTCCATTCTGAAAACGTGTTGCCTGAATGAACCACTCTGCAGTCCCGATGGCGTGATTTGCAGGCAGCATGTGGTTCTTCCAGGGATCAGGGGTGATAGCCACCCGAAAATATCTTTCTGTAAGCTGTCACCTGTTGGACAATCTCGGTGATCCCAGTCAGCTACCCAACATCAAAATGGCTCACGCTTCGCCTTGTTCAAATCACTCGCGACTTGATGCATAATTTCTGATGCTCAGTCAGATACAGACAATCACTTGATGGCCTGAAAACATACCGAGGGTTTCCTTAAGATGGTCAACCGATACCTCGCCGTCTACAGGGAAATATCCTCTACCCGCGGGCACAAGCTTGGTGGATTTGCTCACCGTCCATTACCACCTTCATATTCTCGACAAGACCATGACGACCTTGAGGATCTGTGCTACGGTTTGCCGAGCCTCGTCCTGCGTCAATCGGTCCAGCCTCTGGACCATCGCCTCCATTTCTTCTCGCCAACAAGCTTCCGAACAAGTTTTTCTTCATTCATAAGTCAGGTAATAAATTCCCTCACCGACGATGGACTCACTGAGTTTTCCCTGCTTTGTCTCTTTGGTCGTCAACGCGAGTGTGGAGAGCAGCTCACGAGTATCTTGACAATCATCTCATTCATGGCTTCTGTGGGAGGATCTCGGTATAGATCTCGAGGCGATTGAGGAAGTGCCCATCGACTCGAGCAAATCGGCCAGGGCACTGTAGTCATCTATGACGCCCTTGACCGCCTAAACGCTTAAATGTTAAAAGATGCTCAGAGACTAAATATAGGTACACAGAGAGTAGATACCGAGGCCAGTCTGTATTGCTTTCACGGGTGGGAGATGCTATATGAGGATGAGGGTCAGAGAGGTTGACACCCTGTCGCGCCTACGGACATACCAAGCCAACATCCTGAGCAAAATTGGCAGCAGAAGGAAGTCTATGCAAAACGGTTAAGACCTTTTTGAGTGGCTTCAAGACTTTGTCTTTTTCCCGGAATTCCTTGAAGTCTTGTGCTTGTTCACAAAGAATCGGTAAGGACTCGACGGAGTTACATCCTGGAGGCGCTCGGCGAGAGGATGTTTGGCCAATTCTATGCCCGTCTGGTGCTTGTAGTCCTTCAAAGCGGCCTCAAAGAGCACACACAAACGTGACGATCCTGGCTGGCCATCATTCCAAAAGTGGGCGAAGAAATTAGGATTGGAAGGGGGAGTTGGTTCGCTGGAGGATGCGGCCACGGGTTGAAATGAAGGGTCCTGCACCACGACCACGTGGCTTATCGATTACAACAAATGGTCACGAGTTAATCACAGCATGTCAAAAACGATGGGGCGTAATATATTGGGGAAAAAATAGATGAGCGCTGCGATTGAGTGCTCAAGCGCAAATTGTGGGGTCGCAGTAGGCAAGCCCGAGGCAGAAATTGAATGGGATCGCACAAGGCATTTCCTCTCAGTCAGGGCTGAATCTGCTGAGCGCCCGTCTCCAAGTCAAATGCAGAGATACAAGGACATCCTCCGATAAGACAGAATATCATATTTTATAATTTCAGGACCAGGTCTATCGAAGGCACCACCAATGACAAATATGACGACCGCGTGGGTGAAAACTACGAGGGCCCCACCATCCACCATCCCGACGTAGCAGTACTACTGTAGTCACGGGTTTCTCTTCTTCGCGCCCAGGACTGTACCCAACGAAGACAATGGGAACAGGCCACTATTACTGTCCCCTCTCCCCGTCAATTCAATAGATCGCCAATCTGTAGGCTGTATCTGTCCTGAAAAGAGACTCCCCGAGTCGACAATAGCAAGGCATCAGCATGTTTCATAGACGTTCTCACTTGCAATAAGCATCTGGCCACTAGAAGAAGGCGGGAACAGAAGGAGCTGCGGGAATCTTGCTTCGACCGATACTTGAAGCCAGGGTGAAAGAATTCCACGGAGTCCACCTGATGACTTCCGTAATCGTGGGATGTTAGTCACGTGAGAGGAGAAAAGGTGAAAGCAGGTGCGCCGTACAGTATGAAAGATTGCCCTTTTCCTGATCCAGCTCTAAAATCGGCCCCTCATTAGATAAATGAAGACTAGAAGAAATAGATATAACCTACGTTTACCGTGAACCCATAGCATCGAGCCCGTCGACTTTTCCCAGTGAGAGAATCTTTCCGTACGTCTTCCGTGGTGGGCGTTCCGTGCGACGTTGTGCTTTATCGACGGATCGGAAGATAGCCATCGTCGAAAGTTTTCCTGTAACCAATCACCTAGAAAGTGGTCTTAGCAATCACCACTGCCGGCAATAGCAAGGAGATAATTGCACCCACGTGTCGATTTGTCGAAGTCACTCACTACAGTAGTCGCTGCACGGTACTGGCAGTGCCGTCAATCACCGGGGTGTATCATATGGGCCAACATACCGAGAGTCTGATGAACTCATCCATTTAAACTCTTCCGTCTGCAGGATGAAAGGCCAACAAAGCTAAGCGCACCATCCTTCTGTGTCGCAATCGTTCGAGCCTCTTCTTGCGTCGGTCGACCAAATCTTCATAGTGCTGCTTCCACATTATTCTCTCCAAGAGCCTCTTTCCGAGTTTGTGTTGTGTTAGTAAGTATAAAATCAGAGAAAAGGACAATGCTCACTCAGCTGTCCTAGCTTGGCTTGTCGTATCGCAAGGGAGATGCCAGAGAGAAATTCGATTAGAACCTTTATGGTAATCTCAGCCATATCCGTGGTGGATGGGATCGAATAAATGTCGAGGCGCTTGAGAAAAGACTCGAAAGAAGGTCCATAGGGGCACCATAATTTGTGCTAAGTTCACACGAGCTATGATGCCCTTGTAAACCAGTACATCTTTGGTTGCCCGAAAGCTGACGCAGATTGGTTTTGCAGTGGAAATGGCTGAAAGAGAGACTATGTGTGCCGCCAGTGCAACGGATGGAGTCAACCGAACCGATACCCTCACCAAGTACACCACTGGTTTAAAAGGTGAACCGCACCATTACATAACCTTTCCGTCGTCTCCTCGAAAGTTACAGAGAGCCTTGTGCTTGGCACTGCTTACTCTTGAAGGACATCCCGACTCGACCACGGAGTGACTCAGCAGATTCGCCGTTTTGAAGCTTGTCAACTATTTGACATCGAAACATGTTGTCTTCACTCGCATCTCGAATTCAAGGCAGCCTCCGAAAAATAATCTCAGCTCTGGAGAGGCGTTGATGGATAAGGGCCTGTCCGGCAAACCGATTATTTGAACAATCGACCTAATTATTGCATTTGATTGTTTTACGTCATCTGAGCAGCTGTCACGGGCTGTGTGAATGAGTGACGGGCCTAAAATGGTCTAGACCCGAACAGTTATGTATGGATGGAGATGGAGAGTGACATCGGTTATCATGATCCCGCAGATAGCCGCATAAGCAAATTACATCATATTTACAAATCCGCCATTTTGGAACGCTGCAGCTGTTGAAACAAAAAGTTACCATTGCGAGATTTGAACCAAGGTCCTCCCACGGCCCACAAATATGTACCAGGTGCTCTAACCACTGCACCACCAGGTCTCAAATTTAATCAACCTTAATTATGTTCTATATTCTAATGCTTCAATCAAGGCTATCACGCTGATGTAATGTCATAACAATCTAATCAGTGCATCGTGCACGTCATAGTCACACGTTGACACACAATCATCACAGAGCACATGATCACTCACAGGACGACGGAAAAAAAACCAAAAGGTTGTCACAATATGTCACATCCGTCACAGGCTCAGTCACCGAACAATCAAATGTTGATTGTTGCTGATTGTTCAAATAATCGGTTTGCCGGACAGGCCCTAAGGCGTTGAAAGAGGCAGGAGCGCGACGCGCAACTGGTAATGCGCCCACGTGACGTGAATTTCGGTTTTCTCACGCCATCGATGCAAAAAAATCGATGCGAAATACAGTAACTGAGTCCCGTAGCGCTTCACGTAGCGCGTCGTCGATCGTGGTTCGCTTCTTTCCCGCTGTTCGATTCTCACACATGACAGAAGTTGGGACTGTCAGTCATGTACTTGCCCGGCACCGCTTCGCAGGCTCTCCTGGTATATGTAGGATCACCCAACAATTGAATCTGGTTCGACGCGCGCGAAAGCGTCGTGATGGCCCTTCCTTGTTCTTCTTGAACGAGTCATCAACCAGGGCATTCATTATATATCT
>WTXE01000485.1:0-17145 GCA_022496225.1 Russula aff. rugulosa BPL654 | reverse complement strand
TGCTTGTGACTGTGCAATTTCAGGAGGAAGATAGTCACGGCTGTTGTTTCCCGCCTTCGAGAGTATCAGTATATGCGGAAAATGGTGCAAACAACAACGATATGCGCACGGCGGGACGGTACCGTCAGATTGCTCAACTTGAAGAACTCTTGTGGAAGTGTTCTAACTTCGTTGTTCGCCAGGAATATCACAAATCCCTGGATCGGGTCCGGGCGGGGGACGCACTGTGATAAGGACGATGGGTGTGACGAGAGAGAAAACAGCTAGTGGTGCGGTCTGTACGCGCATGAAAGGACGCTGGGCCGACTCGTATGACACCAATGGTTACCGGTAAAGAAGGATTATACGTACTTTCAAGTAAATTCAACCTCGCCCATGTCAAACTCGCTTCTCTTCCCACAAAGCGGCCTCATCTGGAGTCCCTGGATCATAACTAGACGCAGAGAGATGCCCTCCTCCATCTTCGTTAAAGTTAAGAGGGCTTCGAACATTTTTTCGGGCGATCTGTTGGGATCCCGAGGATGAGATCGATGAGATGTCGAATCTATACGATCAGGTGGCAGGCTTGCATGAGGAGTTTGAGTAGTGAAGCTCGCTAGAGTGATGTGTTGTAGCGTGTGTAGAGCCCGAAAAGGGTTGACTTATGTCGAGTGCGCGGCTGGACGATTGAGGTCGAGAGGAAAATGCGGTGGGAGAGCCAGTTGGAGAAGAAGAGGGCGACATGTATGTACGACCTTCTGGATAATAGAGGCCAATTTTCGCGATGGGTGAGAGTATGCGTGTCGGGCATGAACGGACGTATGGAGGTCAGTGTGGGTGGTGGCCAGTAGGCTGGTATTCATTACGAGACCGTCTCCGCGTCAGCCACGCAAAGCACTTGCCTTCTTCCACTTCGGAAGCCCGGTTCCTGCCGGCTGGCCCGGGCGTGCCTCCAACCTCTCTCTTCCTCCCCACTTACAGTTCTTGTGACACTTTACTCGTCTTTTCACTTCTCTCCTCTCCTCTTTTCTTTTACTCTTTACCTTCTCTTACATACGAGCCAACGAGGTGACGTAGTAATACGCTTACCTGAGCTAGTTTACGTAGCGTAGTTGGATTAGGCGTTTCACGGCCCTTCAACACCGTGGACGTGGACATAATCCTATTACAGCATCATATTGCTCGCCATTATTCAGAACTCTGAGATGGTGTGATGCATCTCATTCTGCACTTAGTCTGCTCTCGTGGTGCTAGCGGCAAACCCCGCAGAAGCAACAGCTTTACAACTCCGAGCTGCCAACGTCACGACGCAGCATGCAAGAGTCCAGCCGTTGCTGTCTGCAGTGTGCACATACTACACAGGAAGGGCGAAGTCACTATGACCATCTCCCCCTCCATCAACTCCTGCTGACGCCATCGACACTTGATCGTAGTACAGTATTCGAACCGTAATTTTGACGTGTCCTGCTTCCCACTCAATCCTCAGAGGCTTTGAGGGTATGAAAGCGACCGATTCGGCTTATTTCGGCCAAAATCCTTCCCAAGTCATGTTCTCATCTAGTTGGCATGCGCCCACGCCCTGCAAATAAAATGTATCATTTGCTTTGTCAGCGTGCTGGCGCACCGGCGAAGGCAATAGTAGCAGTCAGAGTGGACGATTATGCCACGATTATACCACGATTCTGTGGAGAATCGTCACGCGATTCTGGTTGATAAAATAGGCGTGAGAATCGTCAAAAATCAGAATCACGCAGAATCGTAGAATCGCCTCTGGAGGCGCTTCTGCAGCTGAATCGTGATTCTAGTGATGCCGATTCTAAACTCCCTCAGCGTCCTCCACCATCCGTGCTGAACAACTATGATCAGGTCTGCCATCCCCAACGGGAGACTACACATCTCCCTCGGGCCCCGTAGTGGCCGACACTCTCATGACCTCAACCACCACAACGAGCAACTCTGGATCCGAGTCCGCATCCGGCGCATCGCCTGTTGGCGCTGGTATGCAGTTGCTTCTCCGTGCGTTCGAGGTCTTGGAGTGCACCCGGTCTTCAAGAGATCTTGGCATTCGGATGCTGAGGCTGGTACTTGCAGATCATCCACGCTGCAGCAATCGGACGCTACACCGCCGCTGTCCTTGCGGACCCCTCGGAGCCAACCTTCTTTCTTAACCGCGCAGCTGCCTATCTCAAACTCTCAAGTAAGTCCTCAGCCACATGCGTCCGAACAACCAATCGCTCCATTACATTAATATCCATCTCTTACACGTCGTAGATGAAGACGCCGAGCGTGACTGCACAAACCGTGCTCGGCCTCTTGAACAAGGAATGTCAAGGCGCTCTTTCGCAGGGCGCAGGCGCGCACTGCACTCCAAAAGCTCAGCGAGGCTCATAACGGTGTGTGCCGATAATCAACATCAACCCTACTTTTGTCTGATATTAGAACAAGTGTCATCGTCGCTGTCCTGCGGCCTCTTCTGTCTATAGATCTTCAAAAAGCACTCAAGCTTGAACCGAACAATGAACGGTGGCTGAGCTCGCCCGCGTGGACGAGCTTATCGTGAACAGGAAGGAAAAGTTAGTACGCCGTTCTATTCGCTTTTGCCTCACCGTCTCTGAAAGATCACACCCATATTCTTAGCAGCGATCTGTGCCTATCGACATCGCCGCCTCTTCTCGCCACCCGCGCCGCCATCTTCCTCCACAGCGCCTCCTAACGACGTGTCCCAATCACCATAGTCGACAAAGATCACCCACCCATTATCACCCAGCCAACAGGTGATGAATAATGATATCCTTCTGAACCCCATCAGCTCGCGTCGCGTCTCCCAAACCCCTTCCACACCAGCACCAGCACCACCGCCTCCCGATGCAAACTCGACACCAATGCCTCCCGCTCCCGCCGTGCCATCGCCAGCACCCGCGTCATTCAGAGAAGCCAAGCAAGTACGCGAGGCAAAGTCTGTGGGATGTGTCAGTGGTGGTATTTTCCGCGTGTCTGGAAATCCGGAAAATGACACGGTGTTCAAAACGCGTGACGTACGCGTGCCCCCTGTGGCTACCCAGCGAGTGCAGCGGCGGTAGCAGCTGCAACAGCAGCATGTAGCAGCAGCGACAGCAGCAGCACACATGTCACGCCTCACAATCCTTTCTTATTCACACTCCTTACATTGCAGTATACGAGCCAACAAGGTATCATATGCTGTATGTTTACTTGAGCTTTGTATAAGTGTAGTTGGCCAATTATATTACGTTTATATTTTACCCACCCAAGAATCCCAATGCGAACACCGGCACCAGCACCATCACCTACACACGCAGTATCAGCAGCGCCCCGTATGCTCTTCGAGTTTACACGCGCATGGGACAGCATACCTTCCTCAGACACCAACGCGTGTTGGGCTCTACTAAATATATTACACTATGTCCTGTTGTTCCCTTATGGACGGATGCGCAAGCCCCCATGCACAGCATGGGACCGTGCGGAGCACAAGTACACCTAGTATCCATTTATGGATGGACGCTTGTCTTGGCTCTTCATCTCGTTTTAATATATTAGTACAGTGATCAGCCTTTTGAGAAAAGTGCATAATCAAACAGAATTGTGCGTAGAATCGCAGCAAGTAACTGAGGACGGTCAGAGTGACAGCCGATTATGGAGCGATTATCAAAGCAGAATCGCCTCCAAAATCGAACCCAGAATCGTTGCAGAATCGCCCACTCTGACTGCCCCTAATAACCCTCGTTGCGGGATTCGCGATGTTCACCCCTTCACCCAGCTTGAACAGTATCCTCTTTGCCCAGCGGTATGTACAACAGTTGCATGCCTACGCCCCCGCCAACACCGACAACCACTGTAGTACACGTATCCGAGTCCCAATCATTGCGCGCGTCCGTCAGATATAATGCTTTCTCCTGTGGATGCCGATAGTTCGCCTTTTCCAGTTTCGGTAAGCCGTTGAGCAAAGCATCATCACAGTCCGAGGCAGGATCGAGGTAACTAAGTGTTTGGAAAAATGAATGTCGGATGCGTACCACTTCCAAACCTCCTTATAGGAGCATTCGTTGTGACCACTGATCGAATCTATAGTCCCGTACGATACTTAGTTGTTTTCGCTGTAAAGTACTGCATGGCTGAACTGCATTTATCATCACACGTGTCTGGTCACATGAATTGATATTAGCGCCTTGTCTTACCCTGGACTGTCCGTCGATCGAGTCCTCAGATCCCCTGATCCCTCTTTCCTCACACCATCCCGCTGAATGCAGCAACGTGAACAACACATCGCCTTCATGTCGTCGACTGCTCAAGCAACATCTTCCACTTCCGCCATCCAAACGATTATCGATGCCTTGGCCGACTACACCAACGTCACCGGAATCGACCTCTCCAAGAATCCCTTCGCTGCTGCCATCGAACGGTCGGATTCTCCTGAAGCTATCCTCGAACTGCTCCAAGAACGAGAAAAAACATTCAAGGAATATCGTGATAACAATCGGAGACTAATAAACTGCCTCACCCCGGCAGTGAAAGTCATTCATGCCTTCTCAGGGTGAGGCTATCACCCTGGTAAGCCACAAATACGATCCGGTTACTTTTTTAAGCAGACTTTGTCAGGCCCCCTTCCCACCAGCGAGGGCTTTGTTTGTTGGGATCGATGTTCTCCTCGCTGTACGTCCCTCGAACACGCTCTTTATCCATTTCCTTTCTTATGTATGAGTATGACAGGCTGCCAGTGGGGTTACGTCGAGTTACGATGCTCTTCTCGAGCTGTTCGAGTGTTTAGGACACTTTCTAAAGCGTCTGGAGATCTATACGGCGATCCCGCCCACTCCGATAATGACAGAGATCATCGTCAAAATAATGGTCCAGCTACTTTCGGTGCTTGCCCTGGCATCGAAACAGATCAAACAGGGGCGATTCAGTGAGTAGGATGTCCCATAAATTATCCATGGCTCAATGTGCCGCAGAGAAATTCACAAAGAAGCTACTGGGGGAGAGCGAGATAGAGACAGTTCTCCAAAGATTGGATAGATTGACTCAGGACGAGGCCCGAGTGACTGTTGCACAGACTTTGGGTGTCGTTTATGCTCTTGTGGGTAATGTGAAGACAGTTATGGAAGGTGCGCAACGTTCGCATGGATTTTTGAGTTTGCTGAGCATTGTTCCTTAGATGGCAAGACGTACACGGATTGTATTCGGCAGGATTTGGGTATGTGTCTCGCGAAGCAAGTATTAGCCGTGTCTGACTTGGAGTCGTAGTTTCTCTTCACAAAATGTTATATGAAATCAACAAGACGAAACGTTCGTTGTTTTTTCGTACCTCCCGTTGCCGAGGCCAACACTGCTTTCAGGTGACCAGCTACAAAGGGAGGTTCAACATTGGCTCTCACCTCCTGACCCCTCCAAAAACCACGACTTCGTTTGGAAAGCCCACCATACTGGAACTTCTGCGTGGTTCTTTGAGAGCAAAGTGTTAACAGAGTGGAAATCGTCAGGGTCCCTCTTGTGGATACATGGAAACGTAGGTCTCACCCACTACGAGCGCGTTCATGCATTAATAGCTTCTTGATCGTATAGCTGGGTCGGGGAAGAGTACGCTTTTGTACGTATTCTTATCATCATCACGCCAGATTGATCATGACGCCTTTCAGATCCGCGATCATAGAGGAAATCGAGGACATGCGTGAGGCTGGATTGGCCACTATGGCCTACTATTATTTCGATTTTCGGGATACCAAGAAACAAGATCGCTATGGCCTGCTCACCTCCATTCTTTCCCACTATCAGCAGAATTGGATTCTTGTTACCAAGTCCTCTCCCAGTTATTCTCCAACCATGCGGGGAACGCGAAATCCGATACCAGCGCACTTACAAAATGCATGAGGGATATGCTGAGTCTGCCAGGGCAAGGCCCGATTTATATCATTGTTGACGGTGTCGACGAATGTCCGAATTTCCCGGGGAGGCCATCTGCCCGCGATGAGGTCCTCGAGCTGATTGAAGAGCTTGTTGATCTGAACCTTCCGAATCTACATCTATGCGTGGCAAGCCGCCCGGAGATGGATATCCGAACAGTTCTCGAGCCGTTGACGACTCGCAAGATTTCGCTTCATGACGAGAGCGGACAAAAGGAGGACATAATCAAGTACATCGAATCCGTCGTCCGTTCAGACCGGAGCATGCGGAGGTGGAAAGAGGAGGACAAGCGATTTGTTGTCGATACGTTGTCCGACAAATCGGACGGCATGTAAGCATATATTATCTCTTCTTAGGCTTCACAATTGACTATCACGGATCTTGAAGGTTCCGCTGGGCGGTCTGCCAGGTTGACAGACTATGTCGCACGTTTCCTGCGAGTATAAGGAGCGTGTTGGAAGACTTGCCAAAGACGTTGGATGAAACCTATGACCGTACTCTGCTCGGAATCGATGACGAGAAGCGAGAATATGCGCAACGACTTTTCCGATGTCTCACGGTGTCTATTCGCCCTCTTCGAGTCGAAGAACTTGCCGAGGTTCTTGCTATTCGGTTCCCCAAGGCAGCACCCCCTACATTTAACGCAGCCTGGCGTCCAGAAATGCGGAGGAAGCTGTGCTATCCGCATGCTGTAGTCTCATTTCCATCGTCAACAGGGCGGCAACCAAGTCGTACAATTTCTCACTTCTCCGTCAAGAGTACTTGACATCGGAGCGTCTCGCGACTGCTGATGAGCAGCTTTCATACTATCACATTCTTCCCGAACCCGCACATACCATCCTTGCACACGCTAGTCTCAGCGTCCTTCTCCACCTCAATGGCGAAGTCGACAGAGATACGATAGGTCACTTTCCCCTCGCCCCGTATGCCGCTCAGCACTGGGTCGATCATGCCCAGTTTAGGAACGTATCATCCTACATCAAGGAGGTCATGAAGCGTTTATTTGATCCCGCAAAGCCACATTTCGCCGCATGGATCTGGCTATACGACATCGACCGTGATTGGACGAAGCGCATGTCCACGATACATCCGACGCAGCCCGAGGCTGTGCCACTTTATTATGCCTCTCTGTGCGGTTTCGTTGGCCTCACAGAGCACCTGATCGCTGCCCATTCACGGACGTCACTAGCAAGGCGGTTCTCACATAACTCCATTACACGCGGCCTCAGTCAAGGGACATTTAGAGGTCGCATCGCTGCTCCTTGAGCACGGTGCAGATCCCAACATTCGTGACAACGTGGGCAGGGTTCCACTTCACCGGGTCTCACAGTGTGGACAGCTCGTCATGCCGGAATCCTCACTTGAAATTGCGCGGCTCCTCGTCAATTCTGGGGCAGATGTGAATGTCGTCGACAATCAAGGCGGACGCCATTACACGCGGCAGCACGATCTGGGTATCGTGGAATCGTGGAATATTACTTGTATGTGGCGAAATCTCGATGTTCAAAATAACCAAGGGGAGACACCGTTGCACCTGGCCTGCTGTATGGGAAGCTGGAAGTTTCACGATTCCTTATAGATTGTGGCTCCGACATCAATTCCCCGGACGAGGACGGCTCCATTCCATTACACGTGGCGTCACAGTATGGGACGCCGATATCGCAAAGTTGCTGTTGATCATGGTGCAATCATCGACTGCCGGAATCACAAGCGGACACTCCATTAGGCCTGGCATCGTATATGGACATCTCCACGTCGCGAAGTTCTTGCTAGATTGTGGCGTCGATGTCGACATTCGGAACGAGGCGAGCAGACGTCATTGTGCGTGGCATCTGGCAACGGGAAGATCGACATGGTACGCTTCCTGATCGAGCATGGTGCAGATATCTACGCCAAGATTGCCACGGCCTAATGCCTTGCACATTGCGTCATATTTCGGACACCTCGACATTGTGCAACTGTTGATCGAGAGTGGTATTCCCATCAACATTCGGGCAGGGACCAACTGACTCCTTTGGCCTTCGCATCGATGAGGGCGAATGTCGAAGTCGGGCGTCTCCTCATCGAGCGAGGGGCGAACTGAATGTGCGGGAGACCGATGCTGGGCTCCGGTACACATTGCCTCACACCATGGAAATCTTGACATGGCACGGTGTTGTTAGACCATGGCGTTGATCCGAACATCCGGAAGTAACCTCTGGGCCCGTTACATCTAGCATCGGCCAACGGCCACCTCAAGGTGCCGAGTTGCTGATCCAGCGTGGGCAAGTGTCGACCTGTACGATGACAGGCAACAAACCCCTCTTATCAAGCAGTATGGAATGGGAAACTTGCGATCGTCCATTTTCTGGTCGACCACGGAGCGAATTTGCATACTGCGGACAGCAATGGCTGGACTCTGTTGCACGCCGCATCGTTTCTGTGGCACCTTGGAGTTGTGGTGGCGTTGCTTCAGTGGGGTGTTGGTGTCGACGTGCTTAACAAGGCTAATAAAACTGCAGCCGAATTGGCATCGGAGAATGGCCAGGCCGGAGTTGCGAAATTATTGGAGACTACAAGCAGATGCAATATTCGAAGCAACATACGCTCTACTACGTTCGACATAGCTCAGTATAGCGCCGATGAGGAAGGGAGGATGATGCAGAGGATTTGCTGAAGACCGCTGCGTTAGAGGGGAACATCGACATCGTGAAGTCGTTGCTCGAACGGGGAGTTGATGTCAACTGCCGCAATGAAAACAACCAGACTCCGCTAGATGTAGCAGCGGAGAAGGGGAATGTCGATGTCGTACGCTTACTCATAGAGTGGGGCGCAGAGGTGGACTCACTCGATAAGTGGGTTGGACCCCGCTGCACTCAGCATCACGGTTCGGACACGTTGAAGTCTCGCGGGTGCTCCTCGATCACGGCGCAAACGTGAACGCAAGGCAGCAATATCATTGCACTCCTTTAGATTTGTCAGCACGTAATGGACATGTCGGGGTTGTGAAACTGTTACTTGAACATGGCGCGGATGTACAAGCAACGAACGAGATGGGCGAAACACCATATCAAGTATCACTGCGAAGGGGATATCGTGCGATAGCCAATTTACTCCGGGAGCACGGCGCGAACAGAGAAAGGTTAGGCGTGGTCCTTTTATCGTTCAAATGCGATGTCTCACCGACTGCACTTCAATTTTAGCTCTTAAGGACTGCACAGCTCTGAAGGGAACGTCTCGCATTTAACCGCTTTTGGTCTCGAATGTGATTTAATTTGTTAGATGCGGAATAACCTGAATACTACTGTGGTTTATGATTTGTGAAAAGGATTCTTGAGGATATGTGTACAGTCCTTAGCGCCTTAGCGCGGCCTCAGCGCTCAGCGCTCAGCCTCGAGGACGGACAGACGACTCGCTCGGACCGGACCGGACCATCCGCGTCTCGCAGCCGACTCGGAAGCGCTTTCCCTCTCCTCTCAACCGGTCAACCGGTCAACACCAAACCGCCCACCGCGTCCCCGACTACCAATGCAAGGCCGAATGTAAACGCGTAGTAATTCTTGTTCATCGCCTCTCCGCGTCTTCCGGTCCGAGTGATGAGATGCTCTCTAATAGTTCGAATGTCAATTTCTTCATCATGTACGGTTGGAAATCCGGATGTGTACAGTAACTCAGGACGCTCATCGAGCGCATCCGCAATGGAGTGCATTACGTGCCGCGGTACTGTAGAGGAGTTTTTGTTAGCATCGTCAAACATTCCGCGAGCGCACGATTGTCAGACCATTTCGAAATCAGCTTGGCTTTCTTAAATACGAATCCGGTAGCAGGGATCGGAATTGGCACGGACTTGGGCAACGAGTGATGTGAGGAAGCCGCAGATGCCTTGTTCTGCCGTGTCTTTGGAATCGAAGTAATAACTTAGTAACCCATGACGGCTAGTCAGCGACTATACTCTGACATATTCAATAACGGAAGGGCTTGTGGGTGACATGACTCGGAGAGTACCGGACAGACGTCGGGTGATACAACCAAAGAACACTCTCACCACGATATCAAAAGACTGGAGATGATTAATAACAGAAATACATAGAACATATAAGAATGATATACGCATTCCATGGATCCATATCGAACGAATCCCTTGTCCTCCTCCATCCCTTGAACGTACCCAGGCTGTCTTAAGTAAACCATTCAACGGGTGCACGGTAATGGTTCCAAGGACAACGCTGTGGTCCTTGGATGGATCGGGAGGTGTAAGCTGAGTTGGCTTTCACCTCCAGATCCATCTAAGCACCAATCATCGCGGACGTTACGAAAAGATTATCGTATGAAGCTTTTTCTCGATGAACTTCAGATATCCTTCTCCAAGTGGCTGCCTGTAGTGATCCCTCAGCTTCAATGATGACGAAAATCGGAATGAGGGATGACCGATAAGCCGAATGTACAAAAAACTGCCGTATGTCGTCTGTCGGCATCCTTGCCATCTACTCGAACAAATCTGGTAAGCCGTGGAAAGCGAAAGCCGAGCAGGATAAACGTACCGTCTACAGTGAGCTCCGTGTTCCTTTCAATACCATGGATGACCGGAAGCGTCCAAGTTCCAGTTATCTGAGCCTCATCAAAGGTGAAACGGTCTGCCTCTGTAGGATATCGTCATCAATTTCGCTTTTCCCTGACGGTTTCTTCCCGAAACTCTCTGGGAAAAGGTATGATAGGACAAACAAAGAAACATGGATACCCTTCCACCCCTTGCCTGGTCTGCTTCGTTGCTACTGGCAACGAAGGAAATCAAGCAAGGAAAGATAAAGCTTTGAGCATTATCTTGACGAATATGTCGGAAATTCAAGGCAGGAAATGGATCCTGATATAAACGTGAAAGATGATTGAGGAAGTTGCCAACGCATTCAAATAGGTGGAGGACGGCATTGCAATCGGTACAGACTCAGATAGCGCTGAAATATAGAGGATTTTAAGAGGGAGTGGTCAAATAAAGGACGGGGAGATACATACCGTGACGGCAAGGCGACATCTCCACCGACCAGGATCATCTATTATCTTGGTAGATTGGACCTAGAGGTTGGAATGGAAAGACTGGAAAGCGAATGAAAAATGGAGGTTGTGCGTAGGGTTAGGTCTTTTCTTGACTCCACCTCGCGCCCGCGCCCTTGGACCCACGGAAATCACCCGAAGTCGCTTTTCAATATGTGTCATCCTGGACGGGTTCCGCTCATACCATCACCAGGTTTTCAGGACAGGCGTTGTCTCACAATGGTTGCTGGCCGTTTTGCATAGGATTTCTCCGTGGTTATCTGGGAAGGCTTTCCTCCTTCACGGCCTCTCGCGACCCGCCTCCTCATACACCCTAGTGAGTGTTGAGTCGTTCTGTCCAGGTTTCTCTTCATTGGACGTTTTCCAGTCGGCATAGAAAATGTCCAGTCACATCACGTCTCCTCAGGCTCACGCAGGACATCATGCAAGACCAATTAGCTGCGAAATAATGGCTACAAATGCACTTCACTCCCTCCAGTCACATTTTCACCCCAATGTTTCTCACCTCGGCCATTCCTGTGTAATCCCCGACTTTATCCCTGCTTATCGCAGATGAGACAACAAAGCCATCGTTGGCCAATGCGGACTCTGTGAGCCACGCAAGTAGTGAAGGGGAGCATCAGGTCAGACGCCATCATCGTGTCTTCATTTAGGGGAACTTGTGAGGGAGACTGTCATGGGGAATGCGCACAAGTGCTAATCAGAACAATAGGGTGTTCATACAGAACGTCTTCGTTGCCTTTCTTTTCCACACTGCGAACCTTGATTTGGTGCGGTACACCTGCGTCTTTTTTCAATTCTGTATAGTTCGTTATGAGAAATTTGACTGCATGAGGACATCCACCGCAAACGGCGCACTCAATTTGAGAGGAACAGTCGGTTTTTTTGCATATGATGCAGAAGTGTTCAAGTCAAGTCAGGCACGAGACCGTGTCCGCGTCGACCACGTTGCCTTCCACGACCACAGCCCTTCAAGACGGCGGACACAAACATACTACAGCATCATATTGCTCGCCATTTTTTTCAGCACTCTGAGATGGGATGATAAGTACATCTCATTTTCTGCACACGGTCTCCTCTCGCGGATTCAGTAATTCGTAGACGGCGAGCGAGACGGGGATGACGCCGTGACGCGTTACGTCATACGAAGCGCGTACTGCAGCTAGCCGCGCCCCTAAACCGCGTAAGGCGATCGACTCTAAAATGTGAAAGGCACGCGAGTCACAACAGCGGACTTAAATCCAACCATCGCGTGGGTCATCCTTTGGCCACCGTCTCTTTTGTTCCCCAGCTCGTGAGGTGCTCTCGAAAGCTAACAATCACCCTTAAATTTCGAAAATAACACCCATTTAAAACGTCATTGATGGCCCCAAAGCGCGAACAAAAAGCCAAATCCGGTGGCACGAGCTCTACGAAGACGTCCGAAAAGGACGAGCTGGTCCAGGCGAGAGCTGTCAAACGCGCAGAGCGTGTAGTGGCAGACTCGCCCAGGCAGAAGAACGCAAGGAAGCCGTACGTCCTCATTACCTTTTCGTGCCACCCACTCAGAACGACGTGCTGCCACCAAATGACAAAGAGTCTCATCATCATGCATGTTTTAGGGAAATGCTCACTTTCGTGCGGGTAATTATCGCAAGGCCATCGACGAGTACAATGACGCCATCAAAATCCATGGTCCTAGTGCCGCATACCTGTCAAACATGGCTGCAGCATGGTTAAAACTAGAAGAGTGAGTTTGGAGTTACGCGTTAGTTTGTGCTGTGAGTGGTATCTAATGACCTATGACGACTTCAGGTATAACGCTGCCGAGCATTTCGCCGATCGTGCCTTGTTCTCGACCCCTGCTTCACGAAGGCGCGCTATCGCCGTGGCTTGCGCGCAAGGGCAACCTCGAGCTTGCCCGGGCTGCCGTCGGTATGTGCCTTCATGCTCACCTTGCCTGCCGTAAATAGTGGGGCACAGAGCGCCAACGAGACTGATGGTGAAACGCATGAAACGCAGACTTTCAAACCGTCTTGGAACAAGATCCCGACTCGACCGAGGCGAAAGAGGTGCTTCGTGAGACGTTTGCCCTCATGATCAAACGCATTGAGGAGGATGACCCCGTCGACTCGAGCGATGAGACACCGCACCTGGACGACACCAAGGTCGAGCTCGAGTCAGTGTCGGACTCGAGCGATTGGAACCACGAGGGAAACGGTATCCCGTGCAGGTTCTATAACCATGATGGTTGCTTGCGCGGCACTGGCTGCAGATTTTCCCATGCACCGGATCATAAAAGTGTGCGCGATCGCTTGTACGTTCTTTGAAAAAAAAACTTTAGCTCATTGCCGACTGACCGACTTTGGTCATCGCACAGGGGGCGTAACGTTTGCATGTACTTCCTACTCGGGAACTGCAAGTTCGGTGCAGCGCGTGTGTGTATTCTCACGACAAGACTTACTTGTCGTCTGGCCGCTGGTGGGAAGACGAGGGAAAATGCGACCTTCTCCGCCACATCTCGCAATCCCTGAATTCTGACACAAGTTCGGCATTCATGCCATACACGTTTGCCTTCATAGATAATCGTCTTGCATGGGCGTCCGCGCATGGTGTTGAGATGGAAGAACTTTATGGGTACAGTAGGACTCTGGCGGAGCTAGGATTTCAAGCCGCCGTCAGCAATGCAGCGGAGTTGCTTATCTACAACGAGGTCTCCAAACTAGGGGGTGGTCCGAGTCGTCGTGGTCGAGGCAAGGGCAGAGGAGGAAGGCGTGGAAGACGTATTGAGGAATATGAAGAATTCGACTCGGCGGAGGAAGAGAGGCTGGCCATGGATAAGTTTGGGTTCGACGAAGACGACGTGATGGAACTGGCCATGCAGGGCGTCAGACCTTGGGACGAGGATGCTAGGGTGAGTACTCTGGTTTTGGCGGCACTGCTTCTCTCTGATCTCCCCATGATTCCGGCGTCAGGATGTCTTAATGCGCTCTATTCGCTTTAAAAGCAAATCGTATCAGTAATATCGTCATGTTGTGTTAATGCAGGCCTTTATGGCCTTGGGTTAGAAATGTTCATAAGGGCGTGAGAGATTTCTTGATTTTTACATAAGCCTGAGCCAAATAAAGGGACAAACACGAAGGGGCCGCTTTGCCGCGTATTTCTTCTCTCCTTCCTTTTCTCCCGACCCACTTCCTTTTCACCGTCCATCTCACCTCTCTCACCTTCCTCCCTCCTCCACACATTCCTACACCATGCACCACGTCTCCTCCAGCTCTTCTCGCGCGCTCCGTCGTGCTTCGGCGAAGGCTTCTCGCGCCATTCTCGCCCGTGGCGCTCACAAGGAAATTAAGTTTTCCAACGAGGGCCGCGCGAGCATCCTTAAAGGCGTCGACGTGCTTGCAAACGCTGTCAGTGTTACGCTTGGACCAAAAGGTCTGTTTTCTTTCGCTTGGCTCGTGATTGTTTTCCCTTGGTTTGCTGACGTGTCGCGTGTAGGTCGGAACGTTATCATCGAGCAGTCGTTCGGTGGCCCCAAAATCACCAAGGGTTAGTTTTTCTCTTCGCTTTTACTTTTTATATCCGTAATTTGTCGTTCCTTTTTTCTGTGATACCTTTAAAGGCGCCCGCGCTCTGAAGAGGGGCGCTTTCAAAAAAAATTATCCATTTGAATTTCGTCTTTCTGTTCGAATCTTTGTTTTGTTTTGTATACTCATTCTTGGAATCCACTTCAGATGGTGTCACAGTTGCCAAGGCCATCACCTTGAAGGACAAGTTTGAGAATCTTGGCGCGCGGTACGTGTTTTGTTTTTTCCACAGTATGTGTATATATAAAACATAATTCCTTCCCTAGACTGGTTCAGGACGTCGCACAAAAAACGAATGAGGTCGCTGGTGATGGCACAACCACAGCGACGGTTCTCGCACATGCCATCTACGCCGAGGGTGTCAAGAACGTTGCTGCGGGCTGCAACCCTATGGACCTTCGACGTGGGTCTCAGGCCGCGGTAGAACGCGTTGTTGAGTTCCTTTCCAAGAACACAAAAACAATCACCACCACTGCAGAGATTGCCCAAGTAGCAACGATCTCTGCCAATGGTGACACCCACATTGGCAACCTCATCGCCCAGGCCATGGAAAAAGTCGGAAAGGAGGGCGTCATCACCGTGAAGGAGGGACGTACCATCGAAGACGAGATCGAGATCACCGAGGGCATGCGCTTCGATCGCGGCTTCATTTCCCCATACTTCATCACCGACGTCAAATCGCAAAAGGTCGAGTTCGAAAAGCCCTACATCCTCCTCTCGGAGAAGAAGATTTCTCTCCTTCAGGACATTTTGCCTTCCCTTGAGGCTGCCGCTCAGGCTCGTCGGCCATTACTCATCATTGCCGAGGATGTGGACGGCGAGGCTCTTGCTGCCTGCATTCTCAACAAGCTTCGTGGTCAGCTTCAGGTGGCCGCAGTCAAGGCACCCGGCTTCGGTGATAATCGCAAGAGCATCCTTGGTGATCTTGGTATTTTGACTGGTGGAACCGTCTTCACCGATGAGCTTGACATCAAGCTGGAGCGGGCTACAGTGGACCTTCTTGGAACGACGGGCTCCGTTACCATCACCAAAGAGGATACGATTGTTCTTAATGGTGAAGGTTCAAAGGACGCGATTCAAGCCCGGTGCGAGCAGATCCGTGCGCTTATTGCGGATCCCACAACCAGCGACTTTGACCGCACTAAGCTCCAAGAACGTCTTGCGAAGCTTTCTGGTGGTGTCGCTGTCATCAAGGTTGGTGGCGCTTCCGAGGTGGAGGTCGGTGAAAAGAAGGACCGTTATGATGATGCGCTCAATGCGACACGCGCTGCTGTCGAAGAGGGCATCCTTCCTGGCGGTGGCGTGGCACTGCTTAAGGCTTCGCTTGCTCTCACTTCTTCTGCACCTGGCACTGCCAACGCTGCCAATTCCTCAAACACGGCCGCCAACCCTGACGTGAAGCCGATTCCGACGGCCAACTTTGACCAGGACCTTGGCGTTTCCATCATCCGTCGTGCGCTGACGCGGCCTACTCGCACGATCCTAAGCAATGCTGGTGAAGAAGCAAGCGTAATTGTCGGGACACTTACTTCGCAGTATGGTGCGCCAGACAAGTTCGAATGGGGATATGACGCGAGCAAGGGCGAATACGTCGACATGATCAAATCGGGTATCGTCGACCCACTCAAAGTTGTCCGGACTGCGCTTGTTGATGCGGCGGGTGTTGCGAGCTTACTCACAACGAGTGAGGCGTGCATCGTGGAAGGCGAAGAAGAAAAGCCTGCAGGTGGTCCAGGAATGGGTGGCATGGGCGGCATGGGTGGTATGGGTGGCTTTTAAGGTATACATTTGGGTTACGTGTACTTTGTTTGCTCTTTGTTTACACCGCTGACACTTGACGCTCTGGTGGTCAGCAAATTCTTTTCCTTCCCCCTCCCCTCTTCGATCCCCTGCACGAGAAAGTAATTTACACGCACAATTAGTTACGTATTCGTAGAATGCACCACCACTCATCATTTTTATGCATATCTCATGGTTACTTCACTCGTATGCAAGTCTAAGTCATATCTCCGAGTAAGTGATGCACTGATGCCGGTGTTGAACGTGAACGTTGAGTAGTAGTCCCCACAAGTACTATTAGCCTGAAAACGGTCATAGAAAGCTGGGTAGAGTCGAACGAAGTCAACCGGGACTGCGAAGATAATTTGAGTCTACCGTGAGAAGCCACATCGGATGATCGGACCGCGGCGCTCATTCACTCATCCCGAGCCGCTCCCTCAAAAAACTCTCCATCGCTTCACCCAACCGCGCTCTACCGCGTTTCCCCAACAGCTATAGAGTAAGAGACGAGGTGAAACATGCTGTTTATGTAAGTGATACCACTCATTTCTACTCGCGCAACCTGACGCGGCCTGACGCCCAGTGAAAAACGGCGCCGAGCTGACCTGAGTGAATCTGAGTTCATCAGTGTTCGGCAGTGCCCAGCTGACTGCTCGCAGTTCGAATCTGAATTATGATCGTCGATCCATGTAGTCTTGTCCAGTTCAGGAACTCTTGAATTAGTTGTCCGATACCCTGTGTGACCTGCCAATATACAGGTGATAGAGATCTTCGCGTTGTTGAACTTTTTAGGATTGTGGTGCGTTTCAATGCGCGGCCAGCTGCTACCTCTGCTACTGAACCATGCTCCTGACCTGTGGTTTGTGTCGGAGAAGTT
>WTXE01000484.1:0-17439 GCA_022496225.1 Russula aff. rugulosa BPL654 | reverse complement strand
CCCGGAGTTAATACATCTGGAGCTCACCTCAAATGGTGGAAACGGTGCCAGATTCCCGATTCCTTCTTGCATGGATCTGCCCCACGTCTGCTGTCCCTATCATTGGAAGGCATTCCATTTCCGGGATTGACAAAACTGCTTTTGTCTGCTACGCACCTTGTCTACCTTAGCTCATTAATATTCCTCATTCCGGGTACTTTTCACCCAAAGCGACCGTCGCTCTCCTTTCGTGTTGTCCAGCCTCGAAACACTTTACCTTGAATTCCAATCCCTCAATCCCGCCCTGACGCGAAACTCGACGTCATCCTCCATCGAAACGTACAGTCCTCCCCGCTTTGAGATTATTTCGTTTCAAAGGGGTTATCGAATATTTAGAAGACCTCGTGACCCGCATCGACACTTCTCAACTCGACATCATGCAAACAACTTTCTTCAATCAGATCGATTTTGATATCCCACGACTCGTCCAATTCATCAACCGTACAGCCGAACCCGGTAAACATGATGCAACTGTGCAATTCAATGACGACTTCGCCCTCGTCCGGCATTCATCCGGGATTCCTGAGATAGCAATCTAAAAAGAACCAGATTGGCAGCTTTCATCCATCGAGCAGGTCTGTAACTCATTTTTGCACCCACTTTCCACGGTAGAGGACCTCTACATCAAGCACCATTATTCGAACCAGTTTGGAAGAATGATGCCATCGAGAACACCCTATGGTTTGCACTCTTACTTCCATTTACCGCGGTGAGAATCTCTACCTATCCAAGGAATTTGCGCCAGGTATCGCGGCGGCCCTGAAAGAGCTCGTTGAGGGCAGAATAACAGAAGTGTTGCCCAACCTGCAGAATATTTTCGTGAATGGCTCGAGCAATCGGGACCTTTTCAGGAAAATATGCACCGTTTGTTGCTGCGCGACAGCTCTCCGATCACTTTATCACCATTTCTGTCTGGAACATGCCTTACCGCTAACATGAAGCCAATGTGATACAGCTCGTAAGTTACAGCCCACGTACTCTTGCTTTCACTCATCTTGTATCACTTTACCCCGTCCCTCCCTTTCCCTCCTCCATCTATCATACATTGTACCGTGCTCTGTCTGGCACGTCCTCGCACATGCAGTTGTACGAATACGTACCACCCGTATCGTCCAATACCCTCTCTAGCTTCGAATGTTATATGTCGATTGGCGCTGGTTTTGTATATCGAAACTCTGACCGAGACTATCCTTTGTGCCCAGATAGAGGAGAGGTTCGTCCTTGGTACGCAAGGCGGTCATGTAGCCTGCGTGACGGAAATGTGAGATAGGGCTACAAAATGCCCTCGTTGAAGACTCGCTCAAGAAGCTCACGAAGGGCTTCAAGACGCTTCGCGTGCGTGGCTTCCTGATGGACTGATGAATTCTACTGGACGGCCGTGGAAAGGCCGTGGCCGGAGATGGTTCAGAGGCATTTCGGGTCTCTCTTTGAAGGACAGCATTCTTTATACTTATTGTGTTTCAAGTGCACTAGTAGTAATGTCTGACAAGAATGCCAGTGATTGAAATCTTGTCCCATTATCACTCGCGATTTTGTATTAACAGGACCGTGGGCTCCTCACTGGCAGGCCTCAGTGGCGGTCTCGGTTCTTGTGTAGTCCCGCACGCGTTTAAGATGCATCAAGCCTTGCCCTCCTTGACCCTCTGAGCAGTGAAGTGAAACTTGCAATACGTCGTTATAGGACAAAAACAAAGTAAAAGGAACAAAGTACATGGTCGATGGATCATGATGACACCAAAACATGTAACCTGTATACCTCCTTCCAAAGTCAATCCAAACCTTGTAATGGCAGGAATGAGTTTCGAGTCTTTCGACGAGCATGTCTCCGGGACCACTTGCGGGTTAGGAAATAATTCGAGGTGTCTAGAAAAAGACGAGATGATCAATACCTCGACCTTACGCTCGCCGCTGAATAGGCTCACTTAAACGTAACGCGAAGGTACCGATTGCTTCCTCATCTGCGTCATCGTCACGCCTTCGCTTATTGCTGCGCTTTCTGAAAGTTTCCTCGCCGACATCCTCTATGCTCACTATACCACCTAGCCAGTCCTTCATACGTCGAACAAAAGTGAGCATTTCGCGACCTCTGCGCGAGATAAGGCATATTGGAAACTTGAGAGGCGCAAAGGACCAGTGCTGGACCAGCAATACGAGCAATTCTAGAATGCATGTGCTTGTATCACAGGGTAGAAGTAGGGAAGAACAGGAAGAAAGAGTCGTCGTAGTGATAGTCTCTGAATATGGGATTAGAAAGAAGGATCGGGGAGTCGAGAAGGATTCAAATACCGATAAGGGCAGCATCACGGTCTTTCCGACGGAGTCGGGTCGTGCAAAGGACTCGAAGACAGTACCCCCAGCATCACTAATTAGCTGTTCCGTCAAGATGGCGTTCTCACATGTGATTCATATTCACAGTGTAAACAATCGTCCGAATAGCTGGAGAGCGAATCCTCCATATTGTACCGCCGAATGTATGTCCAGCATCGAATGATATTGTCAAACCCTGACATCGACCTAAGAAAATACGAATTCAAGTTATGCCGGGGCTGGTACTTTGTATCCTTACCAGAGATGGACGGGCTTATAATAGCGCAGGGTATTGACGGCGTCGAGGGAATCATGAACTTCTTGAGGCGTAGCGGCATACTTCAGTTTTGGCACGTGAAATCGGGAGGCGAATCCTCCTCCATTTGATTATACTGGGTAGAGTGGAGGGGATCTCGCATGTGTGCACCATCGTCACTCGGTACAGCTTGCTCCTCTGCGCTGCTGACATCCTCCTTGTCGCGAATACCAACTGCTTCTACCGTTGCAGCAATGCGGGCCATGGCTTGAACGGACAGAGTAGAGTACGCCAAAGCTTTGAGACCGCACCTTGAGTGCGCGTAAGGGTATAATCAGGAATGTGGAAGATCTCCATGGGAAAGAAGAACAAGATCGACGGAGGGAGCAATCCTGTACGAATCGTTAACACATCGAAAGTTTGAACCTAAGCACGTATCTTACGCACTCTTTGAGATTATCACAGTGTTGTTCCCAAAAGAACTTATTATCTCCCCCATTTTGATAAGAAGTGGGTTCCGGACACCAGTCTGGCGAGCCGCTGTCAAGGAGAATGTTGATGTCATCCACTCGAAGGAGATATGCCAAATGGGTCTGAAGGGCCAGTGCGCGACGACTTGGCTGCACCAGACAACGGTGTAAAGGTCAATATTGAAGCGAGTTTTCTGAATGTCTAAAAGCCCTCCGAAGCGTGTTACAATCGAAATTGTCATAATGCATGGCCTTATAACAATTTTGACTGTATCCATTGCCCTTGCGTGACGTGACCCTAACCTTATCCAGTGGTCCAGGGCTCGAAGTGTTTGCTATTGCTACAGCAACAACCAGTTCCCGTACGACTATAGTACCATTCCAACGCGCCCCAAGTCCTCATCGATAGGCTCTCAAAAAAACTCGCGCGCAGCATCAATAACTAGCAAGCCTCAAATAGCTCAGCTAATAGGCGTACCCCTCATCAGATCTCCCCACCATACTCCAGTACCACCTTCGCCTCTCCACTTTTTCCTAGCCGCCCTGATATATCGACCGTAATATATCACCACTCTGAAAGCTCGCGGATGACAGAGAATTCCCGCTGGACTCAGATGAGACAACCTAACCACGGTCGACGTGTGTCTTTTGTTGTGCGACATCCCGTAATGAGTGACCAACTGACGTGATGTGATGTAGGCCAGGTGATACGAATCGACGTACTTCCTGATGACGTCTTACTAGAAATATTTTATTTCTATATGAAGATCACATGTCCATCATATCTCAAGGAAAGGGCGATGGAGGCATGGCAATCGCTGGTTCATGTGTGTCGAAGATGGAGAAACCTTGTTTTTGCATCACCAAACCGCCTGAATCTGCGACTTTATTGTACACCCAAAACACCCGTAAGGGACAGATTGGACGTCTGGCCAGCCTTGCCACTCATCGTTCAGGGCAATATAGCCTTACCATCAGGCATGGACAACATCGTTGCAGCACTTGGGAGGAGCAATCACGTTCGTCATGTCGACCTTAAGGGTTGGCAATTTAAAAAAGTCTTTGCCGTGATGCAGGTGCCATTCCCAGAGTTGACAGAGCTGCATCTCACCTCGAATGGTGAAACGATGCCAATCATTCCCGATTCCTTCTTGGATGGATCTGCACCACGTTTGCGAGAATTGGTATTGGATGGAATTCCATTTCCGGGGTTGCCAAAATTGCTTTTGTCAGCTACTCACCTTGTCACCTTTGGCTCGTTAGAATTCCTCATTCCGGGTACTTTCCACCCGAAGCGATCGTCGCTCTCATCTCCGCGTTGTCCAGCCTCGAATCACTTTCCCTTCATTTCCAATCCTCTCGATCTCGCCCCGACCGCGAAACTCGACGTCTTCCTCCATCAAAACGTACAGTCATCCCCGCTCTCGATCTTTTTCATTTCAAAGGGGTTATCGAATATTTAGAGGACATCGTGATCGGCATCGACACTCCTCAACTCGACAGGATGCAAATAATTTTCTTCCATCAGACCGATTTTGATCTCCCAAGACTCGCCCAATTCATCAATCGTACTCCCAAACTCGGGATCGGGAAACGTTTTGCAAGTGTATTCAATGATCGCTTCTCCGACGTCAGACTTTCACCCGGTCTTCACATAGTAATCTATTGCGGAGAACCAAATTGGCAGCTTTCGTCCATCGAGCAGCTCTGCAACTCTTTTTGGCGACCCCTTTCCACAGTAGTGGACCTCAAAATCAAGTGTAATTATTCGAAACAAGTTTGGAGGGACGATGCCATCGAGAACACCCTACGGTTGCAACTTTACTTCCATTTACCGCGGTGAAGAATCTCTACCTATCCAAGGAATTTGCGCCAGGTATCGCGACCGCCCTGCAAGATCTCGTTGAGGGCAGAATAATGGAAGTGCTGCCCAGCCTACAGAATATTTTCGTGGAGAATCTCGGTCCATCGGGACCTTTCCAGGAAAAGATTGGACAGTTCGTTGCCGCGCGGCAGCTCTCCGATCACCCTATCGTCATTTCTGATTGGGACGAACACCTACGAACTCCGACTAGGAGTCGAAGTGATGCAGCCCGTAAGTTACAGCCCATACTCTCTGGATTTCACATTCATCTTGTATCACTCTAGACGAGCAGGAAGAGCTTGCTCTTATTCAACTCGCCTAGCCTCTTGCTTACCTCTTCATTTCTCCTGAATTTCCCCCGTCCCTCCTTTACTGCTCCATCTATCATACATTGTACTGTACCCTGTCTCACACGTCCTCACACATGCAGTTGTACGTACGTACCATCCTTATCGTCTCATAACCCTCTCTAACTTCGAATGTTTTGTGTCGATTGCCGCGGTTTTGTATATCGAAACTCTGACCAAGACTACCTTTGTGCGCAGAGGAGGAAGCTTCGTCCTTGATGCGCAAGGCGGTCATGAAGCCTGCATAACGGAAATGTGAGATGGGCTACATTAAATCCTGGTTGAAGGCTCGCTAAGAAGCTTACGGAAGGCATCAAGACTTTCGCGCGCGCGACTTCCTGACACTCAACGGTCGTGGTAAGGCATGCCGGCTGGCGATCGTTAGAGGCGTTTCATGTCTCTCTTTGAAAGACAGCATTCTTCACGCCTATTGTGTACTAAGTCTCTGATCAGAATGTCAGTGATTGAAATCATGTACCATTATCACCGGCGATTTTGTACTACAGTACTCACCCTCAGTGGCGGTCTTGGTGTTGCCCCGCACGCGCTTCTGAGATCCCGTTTGTCCAAAATTGCATCAAGTCTTGCCCTCCTTGACGCCACGCCAACCCTCGAGCAGTAAAATACGCTCGCAATACGCCGTCATTGAACCACCCTTGGGATAAAGCAGCAGACCGTCGTTAAGCCCGGTTCGAATAATGAACAGTACGATATAGGGAAAAAAAAGAGAAAAAGAAAACAAAGTACATGGTCGTAGGTAGATCATGGATCATAATGACACCAAAGCATGTAACCCATATATCTCCTTCCGAAGTCAATCCGAACCTTGTAATATACGTCGCAAACGGTGCTGACTTGACCACCTGCCGACTTACGTACGGCGACAGTCTCCCCGTAACGTTGCCACCCCGACGGGGACACTTTCGCCGATGAGCTCTGCCTGTACCCCACCGCCGCAAGTCGAGCCTTAAGCACCGTGGGTTTCAATTCGCCTATCATTGTTGAAAGGGGCAGGCGTCGCCGGTCGGGTGGTAGTAGCGCCGAGGAAGGACGCGAGGCGCTTGCCGAGTATGAGGCCTGATTAATTCGTCGAGTCGAGCACTGGTATGTTCGAGCTGGTATTCGTGGTGACCCGTCCCGTCACAAAGCCAACCTCGTTATCCTTGAACTTTGAAATCGAACAAAACCAAGTGCTGCATGGTGACGAAAAACGTTCCCAATGACTTACCCTCGACGTCCTCACGGACGTGGCGGTACCTACTCGGGGACCTTCTGAAAACGTCGGAAAGGGGACGGTGAGTACGTGGAGCTCACAAAAGGGACAGCTCGGTGACTTACTTTGGCTTCCTCTTCCTATCTTCCTCTCCTTGGCATCCTCATCTGCGTCTTCTTCGTCCATGATCCGGATATCGCGACGTCGATCACTTTACCATACTCATCCACTCTCCGCTTCCCCACATACGGGAACATTCGGAATCTTTGGTTTCCTTCCCTTTGCTCTTGAAGCTTGAAGAACGAAATCACACGGGAAACGTTAACTTTGAGATAAATGTCAAATGACAACATCTGCCGTCCGCTGTCCTCTGCGTTCATCCCATGACCCCGTCCGCGCCGTCAGTTCTTGTGGCATCCGTGTCCAGCCAGAGCCCGTTCGACGTCCTCTTTGTCTGCGTCATCTGAATCGCTGTCACTGGAATCCGCGCCTTTATCGGCCTCTAAAAGTTGTTGGTTACGCAGAAGCGGCCGCCTGCGAGATGGCAGCTTCTCGCTGCTCACTCGCTGCCTTTGATTGATGATCTCAATGATCTCAAGATCTACACCAGCAAGAGGGACTTTTGAATGTTATCTTTCGAAAATATTAGCATTCGCATAACAAAAGCTGGATAATCCAGAAACCTACACATAAGTGGAGAGAACCGTCCAAGAATAACACTGCTGCCCGCATTATTCTCACATGCCACTCACAGTGGTTATTTGTGGATTTCGCAGCTATCCCAAATAATGTCTTTCTTCTCACTGGCCTTTGCAAGGAAGGAACACTTGGGCGGATGTTATTTGAGTATTGGAACAAATCCCAGCGTGCTCAATATAAGTGGGATAAGGGCAAGCCAGGAATAGCGGGAATGAGTTTCGGGTCTTTCGACGAGCATGTCTCCGGGACCACTTGCGGGTTAAGAAAGAATTCGAGGTATCTAGAAAAAGATGAGATGATCAATACCTCGACCTCACTCACGCCGCTCACTTATATCGTAACGCGAAGGCACCGATTGCTTCCTCATCTGCGTCATCGTCACGCCTTCGCTTATTGCTGCGCTTTCTGAAAGTTTCCTCGCCGACATCCTCTTTGCTCACTGTACAACCTAGCCAGTCCTTCATACGTCAAACAAAAGTGAGCATTTCGCGACCTCTGCGCGAGATAAGGCATATTAAAATTGAAAACTTGAGAGGTGCAAAGGACCAGTGCAGGACCAGCAATACGAGCAATTCTAGAACGCGCGTGCTTGCATCACAGGGCAGAAGTAGGGAAGAACGCGAAGAAAGAGTCGTCGTAGTGATAGAATCTGGATATGGGATTAGAAACAAGGATTGGGGAGTCGAGAAGGATTCAAATACCGATAAGGGCAGCATCACGGTCTTTCCAACGGGGTCGGGTCGTGCAAAGGACTCGAAGACAGTACCGCCAGCATCACTAATGAGGAGTGTTCCGTCAAGATGGCGTTCTCGCATGTGATTCGTATTCACGGCGTAAACAATCGTCCGAACAGCTGGAAAGCGAAATACGAATTCAAGTTATGGCGGAGCTGGTGCTTTGTATTCTTACCAGAGAGATGGGCGGGCTTAGAATAGCGCAGGGTATTAGCGGCGTCGAGTGAATCATGAACTTCTTGAGGCGTAGCGACATACTGTACTTCAGTTTTGGCACGTGAAATTGGGAGGCGAATCCTCCTCCATTTGATTCTCCTGGGTAGAGTGCAAGGGATTTCACATGTGTGCACCATCGTCACTCGGTACAGCTTGCTCCTCTGCGCTGCTGACATCCTCCTTGTCGCGAATACCAACTGCTACTGTTGCAACAATGCGGGCCATGGCTTGAACGGACAAAGTAGAGTACGCAAAAGCTTTGAGACCGCACCTTGAGTGCGCGTAAGGGTATAATCCGGAAAGTATCCGGAATGTGGAGGATCTCCATGGGAAAGAAGAACAAGATCGACGGAGGGAGCAATCCTGTACGGATCGTTAACACATCGAAAGTTTGAACCTAAGCACGTATCTTTACGCACTCTTTGAGATTATCACAGTGTTGTTCCCAAGGGAACTTATTATCTCCCCCATTTTGAGAAGAAGTGGGTCTTGGACACCAGTCTGGCGAGCCACTGTCAAGGAGAATGTTGATGTCATCCACTCGAAGGAGATATACCAAATGGGCCTGAAAGGGCCCATGCGCGATGACTTGGCTGCGCCAGACAACGGTGTAAAGGTCAATATTGAAGCGAGTTTCCGGGCTGTCTAAAAGCCCTCCGAAGCGTGTTACTTGGCATCCAGTTAGTATCCAGTTGCCCTCCGCACTCGGTGACGTGACCCTAACCTTATCCAGTGGTTCAGGCTCGCGGGGGTCTCGTAACTAACTACAGCAATTGAACAACCAGTTCCCGTACTACTGTAAGTTACTAGAGTACCATCCCAACGCGCCCTAAGGCCTAAGTCCTCATCGATAGGCTCTCAGTTGTATGTCAAGAAAAATTCACGCGCATCATCAATAACTAGCAAAGCCTCAAATAGCTCAGCTAAAAGGTGTACCCCTCATCAGATCTCCCCACCATACTCCAGTACCACCTTCGCCTCTCCACCTTTTCCTAGCCGCCCTGATATATCGACCGTAATATAACATGGACGCAGGTAAATCCTGCGGGGGCTCGCTAATCAGGTGGGCACGTGGATGCATGGCTTCATTTAAATTTTTTTAGGGGGACGTGCTGTCGATCAAAGGGATAATATGGACGCGGGAAGCGTTTTATTTAAGAGTTTCAAAGTAGGGATAAGTATGGATGGAGAAATGTGAGAGGTGAGCGTTAAAGATAGTGAACAATGAGGTAACAGTTGTTAGAATGGTTCGCCATCGATAATGGGATAAACACGAGAGCAGAGAGAGCACAGACGTCGAGGAGGAATGCGAATAGTAAATGTGGGTTCGTCGTCGTTGGGGAGAGGACGTGCATTGGGAAGAGCATCCATGTCATTCGGTGACAGAGCATCGACGTCGCGCCCCGTCTCACGACAAGTCCGTTCGGCAAGGGAACTGTTGGAAAGCATGCAGTAGTTGGGGAGAGGAGATGGAAAACCCTGAGACATTGCAAGCAAGAGGACAGACGGGCCATAACAGAAAGCGTTAGTAGTGTCTCACATATCGGACTGTCAGCGAACGAGGATATTTTCACTGGGAAAGCGATTACAATGCATGATTTTTGGATACATATATTAATGCACAAGACATCGACACGCGAAGTTAACAAGCAAGAGACGAGGTCACAGAGAGAGAGGCAGACAGAGGCTCAGTGCAAGAAAGGATCAATCAGGTGAAGAGAACCTGAAAGCGTTAGCGGGGTGCGACCGATCGGACGCAGCAGGGGCATCGAGATGCATGTTCGAGATCTATTTGTCAGCAGCAAACACGGTCCAACACACCGTGTCGAGCGATATTGTGACAGCGAACGACGTTAGAATTCCAATTTTTGCGAGATAGGTATATGTATTCTTGCACAAGCAAGGCACGTGTGAAGTTAAGCACGGTTACAGCTACTCGTCCACGAGTTTTGGGCGATTTACGGTGTTTTTGAGGGGCCGTTTTTTTAAGTCACGTTACAGCCCCCGCGTATTTGTACTTATTTGTTGGGGAGGTCAGCCCTCTGGCAGTCACGTGTGGCCGATTAATTGCTTCGCTCCGCTCGCAATCACCGTTCTGAAAGCTTGTGGATGGCAGAGAATTCTCGCCATACTCAGATGAGAGAACCTAACCACGGTCCACGTATGTCTTTTGTTGCGCGACATCCCATAATGAGTGACTAACTGACGTGATGTGATGTAGGCCAGGTGATACGAATCGACGTACTTCCTGATGACGTCTTACTAGAAATATTTTATTTCTATGTGGATATCAATTTATCGTATGGAGGAAGAAAGGCGGCAGAGGCATGGCAATCGCTGGTTCATGTGTGTCGACGATGGAGAAGCCTTGTCTTCCGATCACCACGTCGCCTGAATCTGCGACTTTATTGTACACACAAACACCCGCAAGGACACACTGCACGTCTGGCCAGCCTTGCCTCTCATCATTCGGTGCGATATGACCGCCACGCCAACCACCGACAACATCATCGCAGCACTTGGGCAGAGCAATTACATATTTCAAGTCCACCTCTGGATCTATACGGATCGGCAATTGGAAGAAGTCTTGCCCGCGATGCAGGTGCCATTCCCGGAGTTGACAGATCTGCGGCTCCTCTCATTTGGTGAAACGATGCCAGTCACTGGCATTCCCGATTCGTTCTTGGGTGGATCTGCCCCACGTCTGCGAATGTTCATATTGGATGGCTTTCCATTCCCGGGATTGCCAAAACTGCTTTTGTCAGCTTCTCACCTTGTCCACCTTAGGCTCTTTAATATACCTCATTCCGGGTACATTTCACCCGAAGCGGTCATCGCTCTCCTCTCCGTGTTGTCCAGCCTTGAAGGGCTTTCCCTTCATTTCCAATCCTCTCGATCTCGCCCCGACCGCGAAAGTCGGCGTCCGCCTCCATCAAAACGTTCTGTCATCCCCGCTCTCACATCTTTTCATTTCAAAGGGGCTATCGAATATTTAGAGGACCTTGTGACATGCATCGACACTCCTCAACTCGACGACATGCAAATAACTTTCTTCAATCAGATCGATATTGATACCCCACGACTCGCTCAATTCATCAATCGTACACCCAATCTCACGAAACGCGATGCATATGTGCTATTCGATAAAGACTTCGCCGTCGTCAAACTTTCACCCGGAACTCTTCGTATAATAATCTTATGCGAAGAACCACGTTGGCAGCTTTCGTCCATCGGGCAGGTCTGTAACTCCTCTTTGCACCCACTTTCCACGGTAGAGGACCTCAGCATCACACATCAAAGTTGGAAACTAGTTTGGAAGAATGATGCTATCGAGAACACCCTATGGTTGCAGTTTTTGCTTCCATTTACCGCGGTGAAAAATCTCTACCTATACAGGGAATTTGCGCCAGGTATCGCAGCCACCCTGCAAGACCTCGTTGGGGGCAGAATAATGGAAGTGTTGCCCAGCCTGCAGAATATTTTCGTGGAATGGCTCGAGCCATTGGGACCTTTCCAGGAAAAGATTGGGCAATTTGTTGCCGCGCGACAACTCTTAGATCACCCTATCACCGTTTCTGTCTGGGACTCCAACGTGAGGCCAATGCCTCCTCGTCTCTCTTGAATTCCCCGTCCCTCCCTTTCTTTCCTCCGTCTATCGTACGTTGTACCATGTTCTGTCTGACACGTCTTCGCACACACACTACCTGTATCGTCTTATACCCTTTCCAGCGTCGGATGTTTTATGTCGATTTGGGAATGTGAAATAGCCAGGCGCGCTGACTTCTGCTACAGTATCCCGAATGGAAAGCAATACAGTTACCACGGGTGTGTTACGAGATTCTTACCTTACCTGGGCAACGCATAATATATTATAAGGTATCGCTATCATCACGGTACCTGGGTGGACACGACTCGAGCGCCTTGCGCTCCTACCTCGTGAATCGCTCGCCAACGCTCGCGTGTTCGATGTCGGTTGTAACGAAGGTTGTATGCCCTGCGAGATAGCCGTGTCTTTGCATCTCTCTCTTCCCTAACTAAGCGCTGACGTTAAACCGCAGCACCGCCCAACTCAGTTAAGGTTAAGGGGTGCTCGACGCGTCGTTGGCGTTGACATCAATGACGCGCTCGTGCGCATGGCCTGGCAGCGCAGGCACATACTCTGGAATCACCAAGCTCCCCTCTCCGAGATATCGTTATCCCCTGGCACTGTCGCTTCCAGCCGCAAGCGTAAACGTGGTGCGTCTCATCCCACACCAACACCACCATCAGTACTCGCTGCGTACTTCCCGGCGTTTTGACAGTACATGTTTGGTCCTCTTCCGATGCCTCCTGCGGATAACCACACACTTGATTCGGGCATCTCGGGCAAAGTATTCCCACACAACATATCCTTCCAAAGTGCTGACTGGGCAAACGAACGCATCCTCGACGTCATCTTGCGGGTGAGGCATTTCCCCCACTAAGAAGCCTGAAAATCACGCGAGCTGACGACGGGACGTATGTTTTTACGGTTTTCGGTATCGGAATGGACGTAAGTTATTTGAATGGCCGTGATGCAGGCCTGAAGCGCTTCTTCGAGCGCGTCCACGGGGCGTAGGCACTTTTTGTCATTGCAGCACAACCACGAGAATCATACATCAAGGCTACATTATAGCCTAGTAAATCCCGACACTGTCCTAAAAAATACGGATTTAAGCTATGCCGAGGTTAGTGCTTGTATTCTTACCGGAAAGATGTGCGGGCTGATAGTAGCACAAGGTGTTGACGGCATCGGAGGAGTCATGAACTTCTTGAGGAGTAGCGTCATAGCGACATACTTCAGTTTTGGCACGTGAAGTTGGGGAAGCATATCCTCCTCCATTTGATTATCCTGCGTAGAGTGCGAGGGATCTCGCATGTGTGCATCACCTTCGTCACTCGGCGCAGCCTGCTCCTCTGCGCCACCGATATCCCTCCTCGTCGCGGATACCATCTTCTGTTGCAGCGATGCGGACTATGGCTTAAACAGGCAGAGTAGAATACGCGGGAGCTTTGAGACCTCACCTTGAGTACGCGTAAGGGTATAAATCGGAATGTGGAAGATCTCCACGGGAAAGAAGATCGAAATCGAGGGAGAGCATTCAGAGCAAACCTGTACGAATCGTTAACACACCGAAAGTTTGAACCTAACCACACATCTAAAGCACACTTTGGGATTATCACAGTACTAGTGTAGTTCCCAAGGGAACCTATTATCTCCCCCATTTTGGGAAGACGTGGGTTCTGGACACCAGTCTGGCGAGCCACAGTCAAGGAGAATGTTGATGTCATCCACTTGAACGAGATATGCCAAAGGACTAGTGCGCGACGACTTGGCGGTGCCAGACAACGGTGTAAAGGTCGAATTTTCCGAATGTCTAAAAGGCTAAAAGCCTGCGAAGCGTGTTACTTGGTATCCAGTTGCGCTGGTGCCACTGGCCCAACATGGTCCTGGTCGGTGACCCTAACCTTATCCAGATTCCAGAGGTTCAGGCATCTTCCGTTAGTGCTCCCCACTGTACTGCAACAACCAGTTCCGATACTACTGTAGTACCATCCCAGCGCGCGCCGAATCCTCATCTATGGGCTCTCAGTTGTATGTCAAGGAACACGCTGCATTACCGCAATTACTAACAAAGTTTCAAATAGCTCAGCTAAAAGGCGTGCCCCTCATCAGATCTCCCCACCATTCTCCAGGACCGCCTTCGCCTCTTTACCATTTCCTATCCGCCTTTGCATATCTATCCTGCGTCTACGTATGTCTTTTGTTGCGCGGGATGTCACAATGTCTAACTGACGTGATGTGATGTAGGCCAGGTGAAACGAATCAACAAACTTCCTGATCTCGTCCTACTAAGAATATTTGAAATCTACTATATGGATCTCAGTTCACGATATACCAGTTCACCATATATAAAAAGGGAAGTAGAGGCATGGCAATCGCTGGTCCATGTATGTCGACGATGGAGATGCCTTGTCCTTGGATCACCACGTCGCCTAAATCTGCAACTTTATTGTACACCCGCAACACCCGCAAGAGACACACTGGACGTCTGGCCAGCGTTGCCTCTCATTGTACGGGGCCGCTATACGGCCTTTTATTCAATGGACAACATCATTGCAGCACTTGGGAGGAACAATCACGTTCGTCTTGTCGACCTCGAGCGCCTTGCGGGTTGGCAAGTGGAAGAAGTCTTTGCCGCGATGCAGGTGCCATTCCCGGAGCTGACAGAGCTGCGGCTCTTATCAAATGGTGAAACGATGCCAATCATTCCCGACTCCTTCTTGGATGGATCTGCACCACGTCTGCGACACTTCATATTGGATGGAATTCCATTTCCGGGATTGCCAAAACTGCTTTTGTCAGCGACCCACCTTGTCTACCTTAGGCTCATTAATATTCCTCATTCCGGGTACTTTCCACCCGAAGCGATCGTCGCTCTCCTTTCCGTGTCGTCCAGCCTCGAAACACTTTACCTTGAATTCCAATCCCCTCAATCTCGCCCCGACCGCGAAACTCGATGTCTTCCTCCATCAGAACGTTCAGTCATCCCCGCTCTCAATCGCTTTCATTTCGAAGGGGTTATCGAATATTTCGAGGACATCGTGATCGGCATCGACACTCCTCAACTCGAAATAATGAATATAATAACTTTCTTCCATCAGACCGATTTTGAACCCTCACGACTCGCCCAATTCATCAATCGTACACCCAAACTCGGGAAACGTTCTGCAAGTGTGGGATTCAATGATCGCTTCTCCGTCGTCAGACTTTCACCCGGAAATCTTGACATTGCAATCTTATGCAGCGGACCAAATTTACAACTTTCGTCCATCGAGCAGGTCTGCAACTCTTCTTTGCGACCCCTTTCCACAATAGTGGACCTCGACATCAAGTGCAATTATTCGAAACTAGTCTGGAAGGATGATGCCATCGAGAATGCCCTATGGTTGCAACTTTTACTTCCATTCACCGCGGTGAAGAGTCTCCACCTATCCAAAAAATTTGCGTCAGGTATCGCGGCGGCCCTGCAAGAGCTCGTTGGGGGCAGGATAATGGAAGTGTTGCCCAGCCTGGAGAATATTTTCCTGGACGTGTACAAGCCATCGGACCTTTACGGGAAAACATTGGACAGTTCGTTGCTGCACGACGACTCTCCGGTCACCCTATCGCCATTTTTCATTTTTTCTATGACAGATACGGCAGGACTCAGAGGAAGCTAATGCCTCTTCATTTATCTTGAATACCCCTTCCCTCCCTTTCTCTCCTCCGTCTGTGCCATGCTCTGTCTGACACGTCTTCGCACACACACTTCCACGCATACGTACTACCTGTATCGTCTTATACCCTCTCCAACATCGAATGTTTTATGTCGATTTACACTGGTGGCCCGCACAATGGGAATGTGAGATAGCCAGGCTGACCTCGGTTTCCTCTGCTACAGTATCAGGTACTTACCTTACCCGTGCAACGTATAATATATTACACGGTATCATCGCTATCATCACACAAGTGGACACGACTCACACCTTGCGCTCCTACCTCGTGAACTGCTCGCCAACGCTCGCGTGTTCGATGTCGGTTGTAACGAAGGTTATATGTCCTGCAAGCCTGTGAGATAGCCGTGTCTTTGCATCTCTCTCTCCCCTAACTACGCGCTGACATCGAACCGCTGCACCGCCCAACGCAGTTAAGGGGTGCTCGACAGTTGCTCGACGCGTCGTTGGCGTTGACATCAACGACGCGCTCGTGCGCATGGCCTGGCAGCGCAGACGCTTACTCTGGACTTAATCACCAAGCTCCCCTCTCCGAGATATCGTTGCGTACTTCCCGGCGTCTTGACAGCACATGTTTGGTCCTCTTCCGATGCCTCCTGTGGATAGCCACGCACTTGATTCGGGCATCTCACTCAAAGGATTTCCACAACAAACATATCTTTCCAAAATTCTGACTGAGTAAACGAACGCGTCCTCGACATCATCGTGGGGTGAGGCTTTCCCCCCAACTAAGAGCCTGAGAATCACGCGAGCTGACGACGAGACGTATGTTTTTACGGTTTTCGGTATCGAAATTGGATACATTTGAATGGCGGTGATGCAGGCCTGACGGAAGCGCTTCTTCGAGCGCGTCTACGGGGCGTAGGCACTTTGTCATTGCAGCACAACCACGCGAATCATACATCAAGGCTACATTAAATGCCCTGGTTGAAGACTCGCTCAAGAAAAACACAGAAGGTCGTCACGACGCTTTTGCGCGCGTCGAACCAGATTGTTGGGTAATCCTATATAGATACAACCAGCCACAATGTATTATCAGAGCGGGGCCAAGCAAGTACATGACTGACATTATCAGCTGCCAATCCAGGATGTGTATGTGATGCGCGAGAGACGATAAGCTATGGAATCTTCTCTAGCGTAACTAATAGTCCCTCGCGGAACACAGTGAGGCAGTCATTGCGGGAAAAGGGTAGGAAAGCGAATCACGATCGACGGCCATGGGCTACGCCACGCCGAACGGTGTCTGTCATGAATGCACGGGATCGAAGCGACGCGTTTTTTTTTTCGAGGGCGCGAAGTTCTCCAGTATCGGTCTCATGGGGGATCGTTGCCTTTTCATCATTACTATCATCAACAAATACATAAGCTCGTATTTATACGTACCGAGGATGCCCTAATCGCAATCATATTAACCTCCAAAACCAAATAAGCTGAGAAATGATGAAATCAGAGATTAGAGGGGAGCAGCGAGGACAGAGAGAGAGCAAAGAGAGCAAAGAAGGGAATGGAAGAAAGGAAGAGGAAGCACACCGAAGAGAAATGATGTAAATTTGCCCGCGTCACCACCAGAGGGAGTGAACGCCCCGGCCCCTTTGAGATGGAATAGACATATGCGTTCATAGGGGATATCTTTTGGCGCCATGGCATCGCTGCACCTGCGCGGGAGCTGGAGAAGGGATCAGAGGTGTTGGGTGGCGTTGTGATACTGTCCTAATCTGAGCCGAAAAGAAAGGGAAGCTCTTTGTGATGGCCGGTATGTGATTAAGTGTCCCTTGAACGCATTGAAGACGACAGCGATCTATGGTGTAGAAACGAAAATGCCGGTTGTGAGCAAACTCAAACTGCTGGGCGTCGTCAAGATCACGTGTTTCATATACATTCGGGCCAGGGCGCGCCGAATCCTTATCGATCGACCCTCAGGCCTCAGATGTATGTCAAGAAAAACTCACGCTCCGCATCAATAACTAACAAATTTTCAAATAGCTCAGCTAAAAGGCG
>WTXE01000483.1:0-17474 GCA_022496225.1 Russula aff. rugulosa BPL654 | reverse complement strand
TGAGATAACGAGCCTGCCCTAGCTTCCAGTTCACCGGAAACGTGGACCACTCTAGCAGCATCAAAATATCTCGGGATCGGATTTGGGGCGATGATTACAGTAAAGACATTCCAGTGCAAAGAGGACAACAACACAAACCGTGACCAAGTCCTGCCGTCGTGTATCTCGTAAGTCTTAACTAGCCCTACTTTTCACGCCACCCCGAGCCACTGTCGTCTGTTATCATATGTCTTGAGCGCCTATCATGAGGGCGCTTATTGGTCAATGCCGTACCTTTACGTAGCCTACCTGAGCTGTGTCACTCTTATCTTTCCCCATCACCCGCGCTGCCTCCCACTGGCAATTCGTTACTAGTCCCTTAGGCCTTATGTCTCACACTCACCCTACTTCCGCCTCATTCTCAAACTTCCAACTTATTTTCGACGATGCCTTGAGAGCGTACGAAAAACGCACCAAGAAGGATCTTCTCACGCACCCACTCGCTGCCCAGCTCCAGGACTGTAAATCGCCTAACAGCATTCTCGACGTCCTTCAACAACAAGTCCAGGAGCTCAATCAGTCTCAGAGCAGACATGAAAGGTGGACGAGGTGCCTAAATCTAACTGTGAAGGTCGTTTATGCGTTGTCGGAGACCCTCGGAGGATGTGTCACCCTGGTATGCCTCAGCTTATGAACTTGTCTGAGATCCGCGCTCTCATACTCATTTACAGGCATTTCCACCGGCAAAACTCATCTTTACTGCATTCGGCGTCCTCCTATTAGTGTGTATCCTTTCTGATGTGTTCGTGCGGCCCATCGTAATGCGATCACTTCCCAGGCAGCTAAGAGTGTCGGCGCAAGCCAAGACGCTCTTTTCGAAATCTTTGAGCGCCTAGAAGCCTTTTTCCAACGACTGGAGATCTACACTGAAGCGATACTGGATCAAAAAATGGCGGATACGGTCACAAAAATTCTGGCGGAAGTCCTCAACATTATCGGAATTGCAACAAAAGAAATCAAGCAAGGCCGAACGAGTAAGTCTTTTCTGTACAAAGAAGTTCTCCGTTCACAGAACCGTTATCAGAGAAATACCTAAAGAAACTGTTTGGTATTACAACGGATATTGAGGATGCGCTGAAGAGATTAGACTTTTTGGCGCAACAGGAGGCTCAAATGGCTGCTGCGCAAGTCATGAAGGCCACGCATACTGTCGATGACACTGGCAGGGTGAGGGAGTCGTGGACATCGTACTTGGTGTTGGTGACCAAGTCCAAGGCGTCAACGACAAGGTAACGGCTGCCATGGATGGTGCGTAATACACCTTCTATCTATCATCCGTAGAATTGTTTAACCAATAACGCGCGCAGATGTAAAAAAGGCCACCGTATTCATGCGACAAGCAGCCGATGATGGAGAGCAGGCGAATCGTTCGTAATCTCTGAACTACATTGGTGCCAGAGACATGGACTCAACCATTCTCACAGGGAATCAGGCACGACTGGACCTTCGTAGATGGCTCTCACCACCAGATCCGTCTACGAATCACAATATCGCTTGCAACGCTCATCACAAGGGAACGGCGATCTGGTTCTTCGAGGGAAGCACGTATAAGCAATGGAAGTCGACAGGTTCCGAGTCCCTACTCTGGATTCATGGGAAACGTGCGTCCCTGTACCATTTTGCCCCCTGACGCCACGTAGTAATATCCCTAATTGGTAGCTGGCTCTGGCAAGAGCATACTTTGGTTCGTACAGCCTTCACTGTTTTTGTCAGTGATAATTGAGTCGCTTGTCTTTCTCCAGTTCGACAATTATCGAAGATGTGAAAACCATGTGCGATGCCGGTCAAGCCTCGATGGCATACTTTTATTTCGATTTCCGAGACATCGACAAACAGCACTGGCGTAACCTACTCCCTTCCCTTCTCACCCAACTTTCTTCTCTCCCTGGTCCTCGTTGCGACATTCTATCACAACTTTATTCCAATCACGACGGTGGCGCACAGCAGCCTAAAGATGACACTCTGACACAGTGCCTGAAAGAAATGCTCAGACTTCCAGATCAGCGTCCAACCTACATAATAGTGGATGCCCTTGATGAGTGTTCCAACGTCTCTGGGATTCCAACATCTCGCCAGCGGGTCCTTCAGCTTGTGAAGGAGCTCGTCGACCTTCATATTCCAAACCTTCATATATGTGTTACAAGTCGCCCGGAAGTTGACATACGAGATGTCCTTGAGACTCTGACCTCCAGCCGAGTGTCTCTTCACGACAGAGCGGACAAAAGAAAGACATCAGGGACTATGTTAGGTCCGTCGTTTACTCGAATTCGGAACCAATCATGCGGAGATGGAGGAAGGAGGATAAACAACTCGTGATTGAGACGCTCTCCGAACGAGCTGACGGAATGTAAGTGAATCGATTTAAGATCGTAATACTGACTCAATCATTGAACAGGTTTCGGTGGATATTTTGTCAGTTAGAAGTCCTACGTGACTGTCTCCCGTCAAGTGTCCGACAAAGCTTATGAATTACCCGAATCTCTGGACGAGACGTATAAGCGTATACTGAAGGAGATCAAAAAGCCGAATAGGGCTCATGCTCGACGGGTATTGCAATGCCTGGTTGTTGCCGTCCGGCCTCTTCGGGTCGCGGAGCTTGCGGAGGTCCTCGCGGTCGACTTCGATGATGCGGAAGGGATCCCGAGGTTGAAACCGGACTGGCGGTGGGAGGAAAAGAACTAGCTCTTCTGTCGGCGTGCTCAAGTCTGATTGCAATTGTCCAAGCTGGTGATTCGCGGATCGTGCAATTCTCACATTTTTCAGTCAAGGAATTCCTGACCTCGTCTCGCCTCGCCACTGCATGTGGAGAAGTCTCGAATTATCATATCGATTTGGAGCCTGCTCACGGAATCCTGGCCCAAGCTTGCCTAGGCGTTTTACTACAAATACAAGATAACGTCGATTCGCGTACACGCATGGACCACCCGGCTCGATACGCTGCCGAGCACTGGACGACTCATGCGCGATTTGAGGTGTCGTCATGTTTACACAAAGGGATGAGATATCTCTTCGACGCGAACAAACCACACTTTGAGGTGTGGCTCACGCTATGCGATATAGACACCGAACCCAACGATGATGCAACCTTTTACGAATTCGCACCATACGACAAATCCCCCGCGACTCCCCTGTATTATGCAGCACTCTGTGGATTCCACGATCTCGCAGAGCACCTCATCATCAAGCATCCGCAGGATGTGAATGCTGATGGGGGCTACTATATACGACCACTAGTAGCAGCTTTGGCAGGAGAACACTTCCAGACGGCAGACTTACTCCGTCATTATGGCGCAGACCTGGATGTCCGGGGCCATTCTTGGACGAATCCGTTGCATGCCGCAGCCTTTTCCGGAAATTTGGAGGTGGTTCGGATATTAATCGAGTATGATCCCGCCGACATCAATGCTAGGAGTCTGAGCGGGTCGACGCCGTTACATTGGGCATCAGGAAGCCATTATTTGAAAGACAGTTCTGTCCTTCAATTGCTACTAGAGCACGGTACAGATATAAATGCGCAGACTCATGCCGGCCGGACCCCGTTGCACTTGGCCTCGTTCAATGGGGCGCTGGAGGTTGTGCGCCTGTTGCTCGAGCACGGTGCTGATGTAGAGGTGAAGAACGAGTCCGGCATGACCGCATTGCAGGAAGCGGCTGACAGAGGACGTGACGAAGTCGTGGAATTACTGCGAGTACATGGAGCCAAGTAGAACACCTTGTACCTTTTATTAATAAGTGAGTTTGACTCTGGGGAGTAGGTAGATCTAATTTAGTAATGGTGATATGCGGCTCATGTGAATCCAGTCCTCCAAATTTCTACGAAAAGTGCGCGAGCCAAGTTAGGTAGTGTGGCGGATTCGGTTAGCATTATAATGTGCTCTTGGAACACGGAGGGTTTTCTAATAGGAAGCGGAGACTCGGAGGGCCAAGTGTGTAAGTGAAGAAGGTCTTTTAACTGACTCGGAATCAGTAGTGAGTTACTGGCCCTGGTTCAGTGTGGTAGATGCATACAGACGGTTTCGATCCCACTCATCGAAACAAGGAAGCGAAAGGAAATCGCATTTTATTCATGATATGAACACGAGTTATCTGTAGTTCAGAAGGGAATGTATGCAACGGCACCACCCAGTCACTACCCGAGCAGTCCAACCTCCAGGCGCGTCCGAATCAGGGAACTTTGCAGCTCCGGATAATTTCGGTTCAGCAAACACATAACTTGAACGGCAAACCGCCCAGTACGAGTACGAGACGACTCACTCGACAAAAATGTAAACAGGTAGAGGAACCTCTGAAGAGGCACGTATGCGAGGACGAGGATTAAAAATATGTAAAATAGTATGCGCGTTTTGCAGGACGGGCCGTGCAGGAGTTCGAGGTGCAAGTCGGGCTTAGTTGGTGGATCAGAACTTTGGCGATGTCGCGCTAGCGGCACGCAAGTGGGCATCCGGTGTCTGGGAAGAAGAAAAAAGGGCCTGCAAGAGTCCTCCGATCGCAGACGTTTTCGTATTTTCGTAGCAACGGGACCATATACGGGAGCAAAGAAGGTGAAGAATGGCGAGGGGGCAACGGGACTACTGCTTACCCTTCTATCTATCCTGCCCCCAACAACCACTGGCACCACCTGCACCAGTGCCGCCTATGGCGGAGGCGGCGGCATTCGAACCCTGCGTGCTGACGATGCGAACGGAACTTGGAGTCGCTGTGTGGGTTTCCGTCCTCCTGAGAAAGGAGCACGCGTCTATCGTTGTTGATCTTCGATGGCGTTGGCCACCCCTCCTCCCGGTGCTTCAAAAATCATTGATGTGTTGAGAGAGTGGAGGGTTGAACCTGGAGCGGATGTGGGAGGCGCTTGGGAAGCCAGACTCAGGAGGGAATGCCCTCGCTTGAGGTGGAGACGCGAGACTATTGGCTTGGGGCTACACCGACAAACGGGGAGTCTCGACGTCGAAATGCTCGGGGCTACTGATTCGTTGACCGGGGAGTCGGGGACATCATGCTCGTGGTCGTCGTTGTTATTATTGTTGTCGCCGTCGTCTTCGTCTTGCCGTCTGCGTGGATCGGTTATGAGTTATTAGAGGACGGGGATAATCGTGCCATAATTCTAAAAGGTGAAATAGGTTATACAGTTAGCTGAGGCCACAGAAGTGGAGTGGAAAGAGGAAGGAGGTATTGCGGGAATATAAGCGTTGTGACGGAGGCGGTGGCTTGGGTGGTCGATTTTTTTTCTTTTTCTGTTGATTTTTTGTTGCGGGGCGGAAGGAGGAAGGAGTGGGGTAGAAGTAGAAGTCGCACGACCGACGGGTATGCTTCGCGGAGAAGGGCATACCGTGCAGGTGCCAAGACTTGGTATGAGACTGGTGGCCGGGGTCCGGCGACTCTGGCCACGAGGCAATTGGCTGGCGGCTGGCGGCGGCAAAAGCCGGGTCTGGACTCGTCGACACACGGCCTCGTGTGGTGGGGCTGCCTCGAGGCAAAGTCGAGAGGGGCGTCAGAGCAAGCGAGGCAACGCACGCGGCCAACACACCAACTTCGAACCTTTTGGCCAAAAAATAACAGGAACACGCGCAAAACTCTTTTCGTTCTCAAACTCTTTTATCTTTCTCGCGTGCACTCGTTTATAGTATTCCCGTTTGACTTTACATCCTTCACAGTTGGCACAAAAGAAAAATAGGAATTTCTAACGGCATCGTTACTGCAAACTACAACAAGCAGCAAGTACCGCCGGGTCACAAACTTGAACACCTCCGAGTCCCTCCCTCACACAGACCCCAAATTGACAAGTCAGAGAATCCCATTTGGCTTCTTCGGCATCAAAAACGCCCGCGGTTGCTGTGTTGTCACACATGCGGCAGAGGCGGCATATCATATGGAAGCTGATGCGCTGATCATCCGCGCAGCGCATCCCAGTTAACGACAAAGATCTTGATCGAGAGGTGTCCATCGCCAGGTCCAAAAAGGTAAAATTGGATCCAAGGCGGAAGGTGGAAAAGGAGCGCCGTGGCACCAAACCACTTAACAGCGAACCGAGCCAACCAAGAACTGCCTGGCTCGCCTCGTGCCATTCTGCAACTACAGGGAAATAAGCAACGTCGAGTTTCCTATTAGGGTTATAAATTTCCACCCTTTTCGATAATCGATACACAAAGACACGCACCTTGCCAACCAAAAACGAATTCAGTATCTAGTTTCCATTCCTCAAATTTCAGAACGTGTACACGTCGAACAGATGCACAACCCGAGCAACCGAGAACACGGGCCTCAACGGACTAAATGCACCTTAAGCCCGAGCAACCTCTGTTCATCCATCATGTACCCAACGTACAGTTCACAGTCCCGGCGCGGGCATAGAGTAATATGGCAGCGCCGTGACGACTTCATTTGTAAAGACCGATTCCGCAGCGAATACGGATGTCTCGCACACGAAATGTGCCCCCTCTGGCGGTCGCCCAGTATCGATGCCCATACGCGCCGCAGTAAGCTTATCCGTGCGAACAGGGGGCGCGAAGAGTGTGCATTGAAATCGAGCACTTCTACGCGGCTTTCCCTCGTCACCTGCAGAACGACATACCTCACGCGTCCCGTGGATAAACCCAGTTGCCCGTCACCACCACCGTTACTTAACAAGGTGATATTGGCACAATCATGCGCGCAACAAGGGCCACCATCGCGAGCACGAAGAATCGCGTCCCGTGTGGTCCTCACTCCTCACACGGTACGTCTACTGCGCCAGCCTCCTTTCTCTCTTGGTGGGCATCCACGTAGTGCATGAACGTCCGGCTGTGCATCACTGAATCGTGGTGCAAGATAAAGACGTGAACGCGAGCGTTGTGCACTGAAGCAAACAGTACGTCGAGGGGTAGACGAGTTAGGAACGGGCCGGTCGTCGTGGTAGCTCAGCAGGAGACGATCATCGTGGGGTGGAGGGAGGTTCAACGTCGCGAGATGCGTCGGCTGTTTTGTGTGAGGAGGGATCTCCGAAGCTGTAGATATGGATCTCGCCGCCGTCCTTGAGCGTCGTGGCTTGTATGCCCGTGAATAGAGGAACGAAAAGTCTCAATGCGTTCTGTAGCTTGATTCTCTTGCATGAACTATGCAAGAGAGCACCGTGAGAAACAATAAGGATAGAGAGATGATTTCGGCGCACCATGAGTATTGTCCTCTCCAGACATCCAATTCCAGATGAGCACAGCGTGCCACCCACTGGCAGGCGCAGGGCACCAGTGGACAGGGGAGAATGTTGCTGCGGTATACGCCAAGCAGGAGGTTAAAGCTTGAGCAGGTCTCGATGGAAGCACGCAGGCGAGTATCGGCGTCTGTAAAAAAAAGGGTCTTGGCGAGACTCATCCGAGCCAAGGCGCATTCGCACGGGGCCATACACAGGGAGCAGAAGAAAAAGAAGGAATGGAAAAGGGGGGAAGAGAGGGATGTCACCGGCACTTCTTCCTTACCCGCGTCGTCGTCGTCGTCCAATTCATCATCGGCTCCAAACACGCGCCACCACCAGCACCTGTGTGGTGCTGGTGGTGTGGCGGGTGTCACGGCATCCGAGTCCTGCATGTTGAAGATGTGACCGAAGCGTGGTGTGGGTTTGTGCCTTCCTGAGAAGGCACAGACATCTATGGTTGCGTCAACTCATCGCAAGTGCAGGTCGCTGCCGGGAAGTAGGCAGGGCCTGGACCACCATCGGAGCTAAATATCATTGCTGTGATGAGCGAGTTGAGGAGGCCCTTTGGGGAGCCAGCCTTCGCTTGGTGGACAATGTTGGCAGTAGGCTCGGGGCGATGGCGCCGGCGGGGCGGAGAATCTTGACGTTGACATAGTTGGGGCCAAGGGTAACGAAAATGAATTTTTTTTTTTTTTTTTTTTTTTTTTTTTTTTTTTTTTTTTTTTTTTTTTGGAAAGCGTTATATTCTTAGATACATGCAGGACGTAGTCTAAGAATAACTACCAGTTAGCAGGAGACGGGAAGGCGTCAGCTCTAGACAGGTATGCTGTAGCCGGCCACAGGGGACTGGGTGAGGGAAAATGCTATTGTGCACGCCCCGGTTAGGGACAGTGTGGGACTCAGATCCTGCTGCCTTCGAGGGCAAGGAGCTAGGTTCTTCTACCCACTAAAACCTCACGATTATGGACCCAGTTATGGGATATACATATGTCTGCTAATTGCTTGGGGGAAGGTTCCTATGTCGGATTGTTTGTCTCACTTAGTTCGGTTTACATTATGTGTGTTTTCATTTCAGTTTTCGTTATGGTGATGTTAGTTTATTTATTTTCTTAGCCATCCTCACCCTAACGATTTGGCAGGCCAGCTGACTGGCCTGTTTCCTTATGGGGGGCAAGGAGAGTTGGCTGCGTGCACAGTTGAGAGGATGAATGACGATGTCTCAATTATTTTGGATCCGGGTTTGTCAGCATGGAGTTTGAACCCTGTAGGTCGGAGTTTGAACATGTGCCACTGTGTGTTCTGTTCGCGTTGAGGACAATTAATATTGGACAAAAGGTGGTGGTTCGGACTCAGAGGGATTTCAACTCAGTTCCCTTTCATGCCCGCGTGGTTTTTGTTTGGCAGTGGCACATCATGGTCGTGCTGTAGAGCCTGGGTTGGTGTCGAGCTCAGTGTTGGGTCCAGCACTGGCTGAAGTCGTGTAACAGCATTGGTACTGTTGGATGTTGTAGCGGCACCGCTGCGGCTTGTGGTATTGGGATGGTGTTCGGTTGTGTCTTACAGTCAGCTGTGGTGGGCTGGTGGGGTACACGTTTGATGATTGTTATCATCAGAGTTCGATAGAACATGTTTAGGGGGGGGCCTGTGGTTAACGTAGGCGGGGTGACAGAGGCACTGGCATTGCACAGGCCTCCTGTTGTCACGTCCCCGTCTATCCTTGCCCACGGATCCATGCCGTGGGAATCTCGCACCATGATGGTGGTTGCGGTTCAAGGAGCCCCCCTAACGAAAATGAATTGCAAAAGAGAGAAAGGTGGAATCGCTGAAGCTTGTTGATTCAGCCCGGGAAGCGGCCCGGGCACGCCCTTTGGTCACTGCCATTTGTTAGCCCCGACTTCTCCAAGCTCCGGCGCCGCTCTGTTCCCGACTACCAGTATAGTGGCACTATTTTAGCTTTGATCCCATGCATTAAAGATCGCCCGACGGTTGAGGACGTTGAGGTGGGAGGCATTTACACAGGTGACAAGTGACGAAGCAGAGTCAGTGAGGATGACTCGGAGATATACGCAGGTTCTCAAGTACGCTCAGCTCGACTTATCGTCCTCGTATTATGCTGCTCACAAACTGTCATGATGATGCGCGATCCGACCTTGTTTTAGGTGAGATTGTCGCGAAGCGATGACTATCGCAGTGACTCGCACGGTCTTTGAAGATCATCAGCGTCATCACTAGCATCCCCTCGTCATTCCTCTTTGGTCTGGTTAGCATCATTAATAAAATCCAAGCTACCGTTCCGATGGATGTTAACTATTGGTGGGCCAGTCATGGTGTGGAACGGGTCGTTGTTGGTAAGGGCGGCCTCTTACAGTCCTCGAGTCAGTTGTTCACGCAATGCGAAACAGCGTTCGTCACGACGTTAGGAAATATTAGCGTGCATCCGACCAATGGCGGTCCATATTCCCGGAAACGTTCTACGGTAGCAACGACGGGAATCAGGTCCGTTGGTCCGCATGTAAACCTTTGAGTGATATTCATTCCTTCTCCTAGCTTCGCATGTACCAACTTTATCTCGACTGAGCCCAATTGTCTCAATGGTGAGTAACGTCTTCTAAAATATTTGTATGAACAAGGAAACGATGGTCTTTGTAGGTGAACGTATCCAGACGATGATTTCTTCCACGGTAAGGCCAGGACCATCTCCGTATCCATCTGCGTCCACATTCGTGCTTTATCATTGTACGTTGAGAAAGCCCTTTCTGTGACAATTCACTGATGATGTATACCTTTAGTTGTGATGGCACAATCCCCGGTTCCAATTTCATGAACAATGCCGGCCATCGATGGTGTCCCCCAACTCGTGCTGTTTCGTTCTTCAACCTTGACTTTACTCGCCCGAATCGGAAGCGCTGAGGGTTCCTTGTTTGCTTTTGTACTACAGTAGCTGGCTCGCATGTGCGCTGAGTTTCATCCAGTCTAGGGCCTAGCATCGGCAGTTCGGTTGCCTTCTCTCCTTCTCCGTCTATTTCCACGATTGGACTCCCAGTACAACGCAATCCGACGCCCAAAATCCCCTTCCACTTCCCGCAAATCATCTACTCATAGGTCTTCCAATCGCCCTGCGTGTCCTCTACGCGGATCAATTTATACGAGGAGCATTACACATCGGTAAGCTCTCCTATTCAATCACAATCGTTACCACGTTCTGGATCGCCTTCATGTCGGTCGTATTTCACCTCCCAGAGCTTAGCACTCAACGTTTGTCCATACCCATGCCCTCGGGTTCTGGGATATAAGCGCCCGTAGGTAGTTCGGACGACATACCAGGCAGATGGCAGGAGCGCCCCCTTTTCTCTCGATTTGTTGTTGATCGTGTGAATCCTGATGACCTGATGATAAGAGGTCAGCTTTCATAGGCGTTAGTATTGCAGGGTGAGCGGTGATGTCAGAGAAACGTTCAAACGGGGTTCTTGGAGAAGAGCGCTGTTCCTTGAACGGGCTTCTAAAACTAGGGTCAGGAAGAAAGGCGCATGACTCCATGGCACGAGCCGGATGTGGGAGTTGCGCAGAAAGGTGTTGGATGATGTTGCCTGCGATTTGGTCACCCCAAAATTCACTGGCCATTCTGATAATTCTGATAATTATATGCGGCTCAACGTCTCGAAGCATTATTAGTCAGCTATGTTGGAGGTCAATGAAAGGTTGAGACAGACAACGAGCATGCCCTCACCTCCGGGCCAATGCACCGCCGGCGCCTGTGGCCTACCAGTGTTCACAACTTTACAAGTTCAATCATATCGTGCAACGTAATAACTGTCTCGTTCGCAAATTAACTCTGAGTCCACCAGAGCTATCGTGTATCTCTTAACTAGCCCTACTTTTCATGTCACCCTAGCTTTCGTCGTTTATCATGTATCTTGAGCGCCTATCAGGATGCATTATGGCGCTTATCGGTCAAATGCTGTGTACCTGTACTAGTACCTGTGCGTTCCTGAGGCGTGTTGTTCTTCGCTTTCCCCATCCACCCACCCCACGATTCGTCTCTTAGTCATAAGTCCCTTAGGCCCTATGTCTCACACTCACCCTACTCCGCCTCATCCTCCAACTTCCAAATTATTTCGATGATGCCTTGAAAGTGTACGAAAAGCGCACGAAAAAGGATCTTCTCACGCACCCACTCGCTGCCCAGCTCAACACTGCAATACGCCTAGCAGCATTCTCGACGTCCTTCAACAGCAAGTCCAGGAGCTCAATCAGTCTCAGGCCGAAATGAAAAGTGGACGAGGTGGCTAGATCCAACTGTGAAGGTCCTTTATGCGTTCTCTGAGACCCTCGGAGGGGTGTCACACTGGTATGCCTCAGCTCGTGGACTTGTGTGTGAGATGCGCGCTCTCATACTTATTTGATAGGCATTTCCGCCGGCAAAAGCCATCTTTACTGCATTCGGCGTCCTCCTATTAGTGTGTATCCTTTCTAATATGATCGTGCCACTCATCGTAATGCGATCACCCCTCAGACAGCTGAGAATGTCCGTGCAAGCCAAGGCGCTCTTTTTGAGATATTCGAGCGCCTGGAAGCATTTTTTCGGCGACTGGAAATTTACACCGAAGCGATACTGGATCAAAAAATGGTAGATACGGTCACGAACATTCTGGCGGAAGCCCTCAACATTGTTGGAATTGCAACAAAAGATATCAAGCAAGGCCGAACGAGTAAGTGTTTTCTATACAAAGACGTTCCCCGTTGACAGAGCGATTTTCAGAGAAATATATAAAGAAGCTGTTCGGTAATGGGACGGATATTGAGGATGCGCTGAAGAGATTGGACATTTTGACGCAACAGGAGACTCAAATGTCTGCTGCGCAGGTCCTGAGGGCCACGCATACTGTTGATGACGCCGGCAGGGTGAGGGGAGTTGTGGATATCGCGCTTGGTGTCAGTGACCAAGTTCAGGACGTCGACGACAAATTAGTGGCTATCATTGGCGGTGCGCAATATATCTTCAATCTATCATCGAAATTTGTCCAACTCTTAACGCGTCCAGATGGAAAAGAGGCCAGTGGAGCTATCCAACAATCAGCTGACGGTGTAGATCGAATAGAACGTTTGTGGTTCCCAACCGCATTCATACTGGACATGCAGGCTCAATCATCCTAACAGGGAATCAATTACGACAAGATCTTCGTAGATGGCTCTCGCCACCAGATCCATCCACGAATCACAATGTCGCCTGCAACGCCCATCACAAGCGAACAGCGACCTGGTTTTTCGAAGGAAGGACATATAAGGAATGGAAGTCAACAGGGTCCGAGTCTCTACTCTGGATTCATGGGAAACGTGTGCCCCTGTCCTATTCTGCCGCCTGACGCCACCTAATATTATCCCTTATTTGTAGCTGGGTCCGGCAAGAGCATACTTTGGTTCGTAGAGCCTTCACTGTCCTCGTCAAAGATAATTGTCTCACTTGTTTTTCTCCAGTTCGACGATCATCGAAGATGTGAAAACCATTTGCGACGCCGGTCAAGCCTCGATGGCATACTTTTATTTTGATTTCCGAGACATCGACAAACAGCACTGGCGTAACCTAGTCCCTTCTCTTCTTACCCAACTGTCTTCTCGCTCTCGTACTCGTTGCGACATCCTATTACGACTTTATTTCGATCACGACAACGGCGCGCAACAGCCCAATGATGACGCTCTGAAAAGGTGCCTGATGGAGATGCTCACGGTCCAAGACAGCCATCCAATCTATCTAATAATGGATGCCCTTGATGAATGTCCCGACACCTCCGTGGTTCCTTCACCTCGGAATTGGATACTTCGGCTGTTGGAGGAACTCGCGGACCTTCAGATTCCAGACCTTCGTATTTGTGTCACAAGTCGCCCAGAATTCGACATACGAGATTTTCTTGAGCCTCTCACATCCCGCCGGATCTCCCTCCATGATCAAAGCGGACAAATTCAAGATATTGCGGATTATGTTAGGTCCGTTGTCTACTCAGAGTCGGAACCGATCATGCGGAGATGGAGGAAGGAAGATAAGGAATTTGTCATCGAGACACTCTCTGAACGAGCTGACGGAATGTAAGTGATTTGTTTTACATTCGTAATACCTGTATAAATCGTCGGACAGGTTCCGGTGGATATTCTGTCAGTTGGGAGTCCTACGCCAATGTCTTCCCCCAAGTGTCCGACGAACGCTCAGGGAATTGCCAGAATCTCTGGACGAGACTTACGAGCGTATACTGAGGGAGATCAGGAAACCGAATAGGGACCTCGCTCGACGAGTATTCCAATGCCTGGTTGTGGCCACCCGACCTCTTCGTGTTGCGGAGCTTGCGGAGGTCCTCGCGATCGACTTCGATGATGCGGGAGGGATACCGAGGCTGAAGTCAGATTGGCGGTGGGAAGACCAAGAACAAGCACTTCTAATCGCATGTTCGAGTCTGATTGCTATTGTCGAACCTAGCGATGCCAAAACCAGCAATAGCGACTCAGACGGTGGCGCCTCGCGTCTGGTGCAATTCTCACATTTTTCGGTCAAGGAATTCCTGACCTCATCTCGCCTCACTACTGCAAGTGGAGAGGTCTCAAATTATCACATCGATTTGGAGCCTGCTCATACGATCCTGGCGCAATCTTGCTTAGGCGTTTTACTACAAATACAAGATGGCGTTGACGGGTGTACGCCGAGGACCATCCGCTGGCTGAATACGCTGCCAGGCACTGGACGACTCATGCGCAATTTCGGGAGGTGTCGTCACGTTTACGCAAAGGGATGGAATATCTCTTCGATGCGAACAAACCACACTTTAAGGTGTGGCTCACGCTATGGATATAGACACCGGGCCCAACCATGATGCAACTTTTACTGGTTCGTTCTATATGGGGGCAAATCTCCCGCAGCTCCCTTATATTACGCAGCACTCTGTGGATTCTACGATCTCGTACAGCACCTCATTACCGAGCATCCGCAGGATGTGAATGCTGATGGGGGCTACTATATGCGACCACTGGTAGCAGCATTGGCAGGAGAACACTTCCAGACGGCAGATTTACTCCGTCATAAAGGCGCAGACCTGCATGTCAAGGGCGACAGTGGGAGAAATCCATTGCATTCGGCAGCCTATTCTGGAAATTTGGAGGTGGTCCGGAAATTAATCGAGTACGACCCCGCCGCCGTCAACACTAGGACTGAGCAGTTCTGGACAACGCCGTTACTTTGGGCATCAGAAGGTCATAATTTAAAGACGGTTCTGTTCCTCGATTACTGCTAGAGCATGGTGCACATATAAACGCGCTGAATAGGAACGGCCGGACCGCGTTGTACATGGCCTCGAGGGATGGGCGCTGGAGGTTGTACGCCTGCTGCTCAAACACGGTGCTGATGTAGATGTGAAGGACAATGACGGCAAGACCGCATTGCAGGTTGCGGCTAACAGAGGATATGATGAAGTCGTGGAGCTACTGCGAGAACATGGAGCCAAGTAGAAACAATTTGTACCTTCTAGTGCTTCCGCATATGTATACAATTTCTTGTCGATAGAAATACCGTCGTGCCAGTTCTTCTCATTCCCTCATTGTTACACCCTATGTGGTAATAATACACGAATAACTAGCTACTCATCTGCCTAACTTTACTAACTTGCAATGGAAGTCATTTGCGACTCGGAAACACCAGAACGTTCGGTTTCGGAACGAGTTAAGTGAGATCGACTGGAGTAGAGCTGGCAGCGGTGGTATGCGTATCCAGTCTTCCAGTTTTATGAGTTTTATCACCTTCGGGTCCTACGAAGCGCGGGCGTAATTTGAGTGATAAGATACTGCGGCGGATTCGGTTGGCATTATAATGTGCTCCGAACGGAGTGTTGACCTAGTAGGAAGCGAGACTTGGAGGGCCAAGTGTGAAGGGGTGAAGGTCATCTAGTGACTCAGAATCGGTAGTGAGTTGGCCTTGGCCGAGTGTGCGTGGACGGATATTATCCGCGGTTTCGATCACACTCATTGAAACAAGGAAGAAAAGAAAATCGCATTTTTATTCATGATTCGAGGGTGAGGGGATGAACACGAGTTATCCGTACTGTAGTTCAGTTCAATGGTGTTTGGTAAGTAGGACTTTACGAACGAACTCTTGCATAAAGCGTGAATACCTGCGACAGTCTGCGCGACGCCGGACGACGACGTCATTAATATTGAGGACCGTCCTGCAACGCTCTCAAGCGTACGTGCAGGCACCCTAGCGCGCCGCGGCAGCAAGCTGCCCATGCCACCAATGACGGGCAACTGCTCAGCGCGGCCCCACTCCCTTCCACGTCAGATGTGTCGCCCACTGGCAGGCACAAGGAACCAGTGGTGGGGAAACTTGCTATGTACACGCCCAAGCAGGAATTTGAGCAGCGTATCGATGTCCGGGCTTCGGACTGGAAGAAAAAGGGCTTGGCGAGACTCATCCGAGCGAGGCGCATTCACAGCACGGGGACATACACGGGAGCGGAAGAAAGAGGATGAAGGGGAATGGGGAAGGAAGAAGGGGGTGGCACCAACCACTTACCGGAGTTGTCGTCATCCAATCTGTCGTCGGCTCCCCATACGCGCCACCAGCAACACCTGTGGTGGTGTGGCAGCGCCCGAGTCCTGCATGCTGACGATGCGAACGAAGCGTGGTGTGTGCTTGCACCCTCTTGAGAAAGGCACAGCCATCTATTGTCGCGTCAACTCATCGCTGGTGCTGGTCGCTACCAGGAGGTCGGCAGGGCCTGGACCACCGTCGGGGCCAATATCGTTGCGGTGTGCTGAGCGACTCGGAGTCGAGGGGGCCATTTGGGGAGTCAGGAGAGATGGCCTTCGCTTGGTGGACAATGAGGGCAGTTGGTCGGGCGTGGGGATATCGACATCTTGGGACTTTTGGTGGTGCCTGCTTCCGGCAAAAGCCGAGTCTGAGTTTTCCGTTTGCGGCACTGTTTGCGTCGAGAGGGGCGTCAGAGCAAGCGAGGCAACGCGGCCAATTCCCAACTTCGAACCTTTTGGCGAAAAAAAAAAGGAACAACGCGCTATAAATTCTTTTCGTTCTGAATCCCTTTTTTTCTCGTGCGAACCCGTTTATTCCGTTTGACTTCACAGAATGTCACGGCATTGTTACTAGTACTGAAGATTCTCGTCTCTCTTCGTACCAGTCTGGCTCATATGTGCGCGTTGAGTCTCATCTTGTTTGGTAGTTCGGTGGCTTTCCTTAGGCTCTACATTTCTCACGGTACGCAATTCCGACTCCCTTCTTACCTTTTCAATCATCTAATCGAGTGTCATATGATGTCGCCTGCGATTTGGCCACCCTCATACAATATTTACTGACTGTTCTGATTCTTATGGCTAGAAGCAGTAGGTAGAGCTTTTGTTAGCCAGCGCCCAGGATAACTCACTACGATAGAAGAATGGAGAACGATCACCAAAAGCTGCGAGGCCGAGTATTCCCTTTGAGTCGTTCCCCATCGCCAGAAAAAATGCTCCAATCTAACAGCAACATGTCAAGGAAATGGTTTTCCGAGGCAACATAACTCGGGTTCTGAGTTGGACTTGGAACGATGACTACAGTAAGGACATACCAGTACGAAAACAATAACAGACACCGTACCGCCTGCTAGTATCACAAGTCCAAATATGCCGGTATTATGAATCATAATACTCACAGCCAGCGGTGCCACCTTCCTGCTACTGAGTACTGAATATCGAGAGTACCCAGCACGCGATGTATGTATCGGCCTCCAAGACCCACTTACGAAAAGCAGGATCGAGAAGTCCAGGTCACGCACGATTCAACAACTCCCACTCTACGGATATATAGCATTGAAGTCGAGATATGTCTGAAGAGGCACGTGGGGGCAAGGATGAGAAGTGAATTGGATAGAAGTGTCCAAAGCGCGTCTTCCAAGACGTGTCGCGCAGGAGTTCGAGCCGCAAGCTGGGAGATCGGGACTTGGGCGCGGCCGCGATGGCAGCACACGAGTGGGTAATCCGGTGTCTGAAAAGAAGAAAGAAGTGTTAGCAAGAGTCCTCCGAATGCAGACGCTTTCGCAGCACAGCACCATACACAGGAGAGGAAAGAGGAAGGGAAGAAGGGGGAAGGAAGGAGAATGGGTGGCATGGACCTACCCGCATCCGTCATCGTCCGATCCATCACTCCCGACGCGCATCATCACCGGCACGTGGCAGTGGCGGTATTCGAGTCCTGCATGCTGACGATGCGAACGGAGGGCTCGAGGGTGTTGGCAATACCAACAGA
>WTXE01000482.1:0-17480 GCA_022496225.1 Russula aff. rugulosa BPL654 | reverse complement strand
AAAATACGCAGGAAATCGCTTTATGCGGACTCGGATGACGATGTAACAACTGATTACCAATATCGGATTCGTGGGTCCCAAGTCGTGCACGTGATCACAGTTTGGACATTCTCGGCCCTCCCGGCCCGACTGGGATGAGATCTACAAGGCGCGCTGACGCTGGAAACTACTACAGTACAAACTACTACAATTAACATGGGTACCTTACTTGACTCGCACCTTGCGCTCCTATGTTCGTTAACGCTCGCATCGAAGGTGTCCTACGAGATACTATACAAACACCTGGGCCCATCCGGATGTTTGCCAATCTCTGGTGCCATCCATCCACGAGTCCCGCACCAGCAATCGATCAACGTATCTGGGCCATCGACACGGACAGCGATATCGAAGTCGATTATGAACAAGGCGCGTCTTGCATCTCTCTCTCCCGACTGCACGCTGACGTTGAACCGCTGCACTTCCCATGTGTTTCTCGACGCGTCGCTGGCGTTGACATCGACGACGGGATCATGCGCATGTTCTGGCGGCGTAGGCACACACTCTGGAGTCACCAAGCTGCTTTTCTCCGCGATAGTTTTACCTCACACCAACACCACCATCAGAAGTGGCTGCTTTACACGCGCGTCTCAGTGATTGGTTCCATTGCTCGTATGAAGTCTTCTCAGGCAACACCCTCCTCGGCTAATGCAATATTCTGCCGGGGAACTATGGCATGCAGATTTGGGTCGAATCGTGCCATGGCTTTTGTAGTAACTATCGTAGGATCATTCAATCAGAGACTCGGTGTTTCGTCTGGAACTCGATCAGCGAACCTTGATGGATATTATTCTTGTTTTTGCTCACAACGGATTCAGTTCAGACGACGGGTTTCTTGTATGTTAATGACCGTATATGGTTATATCCGCGTGTTCTACGATTGGAACCAACATCGAGACCTACTACTGGATTGCAAATCGTACAACTACTATTCACAGGAATGAAGCACGTAGGACAGACAAATCGGCGCAACCTTCACAATTTTCGCAATTTCCTTCCGTAAAACAAAAACGTACACGAGTGAGAATGCAAGAAATGAAGTGTTCCGAAGCAGTATGCACGCGGATGGAAGAAGTAACGTGTACTGTACGAGGAACGAAGAACGAAGAACTCATTTATTTACTTGAAGCCACAGAAATGACGAGGAACTGATACAGCCTCTGCTTCCAACGTACCGGCCCCCACCGTTCCACCGTTCAACGCAATGAAAGCCTTCTTTCCGATGTTGAAGCCATTTCCGGCGGCGTCGATGGCAGTGAAATAAATCGTTCGGTGCGTCTTCTTGTCGGTCAACTTCCAGCACTTGCCCGCAGTTGGGGGAACCAAATTTGGTGTCGAATGCGCCGCCGAGGTATGGGAAGTCGGGGAAATTCTTGAAATGCGGGTATTTAGGGGCGAGACCGTTTGGCCCGTTTGAGCACGCGACGCTGTCGGTGTTGCCATTCGGGTTGTCGTAGGTGGCGTCCCACGTGACTTTATAGGTGGCGAGGACTAGTTGCTCGTCGTCATACATGTCGTACGAATTGTACGGGACCTCGGAAGAGTCAACATCGCCACATGGCACGGCACGAGCAATGTGCGAGAGGAGAAGTGCGAAGATGAATGTGGTGAAGTAGATCATTGCTTTGTGAAAGCACAGGGGTGTAGAATATCACAGGCGGGGTTTAGTGATGAGGACCCTACTGACAAAAGAAAAACTCTTTATATGCAAAACCTGGCCCGGTGTTTGGTTGAATTGACACGATGGTTGCGCCCCAAAACCTGTTAAGAGGAACTTCGCAGGCAGTAGTCGGCCCATACAAAGCCACGGACACCATGGACCAGATTTGCATAAATAAAGAAAGTTGATAAGCGGACACGTTCAACATATGTGGGTACCTTAGGGCGCAATGATTCGGCGATCTGATGCTGGCGAGGGCCTAAATAGAAGGCAAGGAAGACCGTAGAATTCAGCGTAGTGGGCGCCAAGCAAATGGGGAAAGGGCATGCTTAGCGACCTACGGGGCGCCGTCGAGATTCACGCACGCTTTGTCCCGAGAATGGGTGTAGCAGAGTACCCAAGTCCTCGCCAGCTAGAGCAATAATCCCTAGGAGAAGTTCAAACGTTCAAGGCTGAACCTGAACCGTGACGCGTAGTACGTATTCCAGCGTGGCAGTGGGTGGCGATAGGATGAAGCGCTGAAGGCTTCTGTCGCACGGGCAAACTTTGTTTCTAATCCCACCGCTCGAGTACGGCCGCCATTGTGGAAAGCAGTGACTCGAGAAGGGTGGCCATTGGGGGCCTCAAAGCCCACGACTGGCCACGAGGACCATCACTGGTACAATGCACATGGGCGCTGCCTTAGCAAATGCTGGCAGCATTGTCATCGTAAGTGGAGCGACGGGATGCGGCGGCGCCCCGGCCACGCCACGCCACCGACACCTTTCGGAACAAATCGCTTCAGTACATGTATACAGTAAGCAGACGCTCGCTAATGCAGTCTGCGCGAGGCCTGCCACCGCACATAGAACACGTGAAAGCCGTCCAGCGATGTGAATTACATATACCTGATCGCCTCTGGAGTTCCTGGCGCCCGTCTCTCCAGCAACCCAACATCCCCAGCCTTTCGAAATTCGATGCCGGGCCGGCCACCCGCCGGTACTTTCTCGTGTCATAGGCAACTTATGTCTCTCCGTGCGGCGAGGGACCAGGCTAGCATATCATCTGTTCTTGACCGACTTGAAACGCCACCGTTTTGGGCGCAATCATCGGGGATTCTGAGATCCGACTCGAGCGCAGTGAGGGTCCATATAGAAGACTGGGAAGACATAATTTTGACGCTGAACCGGCGGTTTCTCGATGGGAAAGGGCATGCCAGTGGCAGTGTCGAGATTCACGTGCGTTTTGTCGAGGACGGGTGTGAGTCGTGTGGCAGAGTCCTCGCCAGGTTGTAATCCCTAAGAAAAGTTCAGGCTGAGCGCTGAGCGTGGACCATGGCATGCTACGTAGTATAACGGTGGGCATAGGGGCATAGGCCGCTTAGGGAAACTTGAAACAATAGCCGGGACTTCTATTCGGCCAAAAAAGGGAGGCGAGGCGAGGAGGTTGGCCATTGGGGCCCTCGTGAATCTCTGTTGGTCAGCCGGTCAGCGGTCAGCGCTTCACTTAGGGAATGACGCACTAATGACGATTTGTGCACGTAGTGTTATCTGCTTTCTTTTCCCCTCCCTAAGAACTCCTAAGAACTACGTGGCCCAAGGATGTGGGATGTACATTAACTTTGTGCTTCATTTCTGTAGAGATGCCATTTCCATGTTGTAAACTTGTAATCGTACAATTTTCAGGTATTTGACTCGGGAAAAGAAAATTAAAATTTGTTGTATTAGATATAATTAAAATGGTATGCGAGTCTGAAAGTCGAAGGCTGGACTGATAATCATGAACTAGTACCAAGCCTCTTCCCTTGATATAATAAAGAATAAGTTACTACTGTAATGAATTACTTTCGAATTTCGATGGGATGGTTTATATCCACAAGCCATTCGGAAAACTCCGGGTCATATTTGAAATCCACCTGAACTGTAACCGCCTTCGGCGGGAATACCCTTGGTATGACCTATTTCCCATATAATGAGCAGCGGCGGTACACTTTGCCTCTTGAATATCTTGAATCGGCATGCCCGTCTGACTGACATGCAAAACGTGTCTGCTGGCAGAGCGCCTCGCGCGCCTTTGGCTGAATTGACGCTCACTCAACTTATTGTGACAGGTGCGACCGACATGAGCAATGAACCTGTAGGTCGGAACGCCGTCTGAGCGCTTGAGCCGCCACCCGAAGGAGGAAAGTCAAACCCGACGCACACGCGAATAATCTCTTTGCCAGCCTGGGCGAAGAATTTGTGTTCCTGGTGACGGAAATATAAGCTAGTGGATCCTCGCTTGAGGAAAGCAGTTGCTCTGGCGGTTGAGGAGAGAAGAGGCACATTGGATAGTGGCTGGTGGGAGGCGGGGAGTAATCTCTTGGTGGCATGACCTGACCATACATCGAGGTCTAAGGGTTCACGGTGATCTGGTTAGTAAGAAGAAATGTGATGGGAGCAATAACGCAGAAGGTTTACATGGGAGGGAGCTTGGCGAAATTGATTCGGGGAGGAGCCTGGGCACCGTGGCAGAATGTTGTTGGATAGGAGGTAAATAGAAGGACGGCGGACTCATATGGTGGTTTGGTGGGGAGCGGGAGGAGCGTGATGAGCGTGAAAGAGAGAGCTCTGAAACACGACGAAGGTTGTACAATCTCAGTACTCAGTACTCAGTACTCAGCTGATCAGTACGATCAGTTCTCACATGTTTGTTGATCAACATGAATTGCAATGCCATTGACCGACTAATAGTGTGAGCCGCATGACTGAGTGAGCCGGAAACTGGAGACTGCTGACGTGAAGAGATCACATGACCGTGGGATCTGTTTTCTGTGGTAGCTTACAGTTGGCCTAATCTATCACGTTTCACGTTTTACTTGTGAGGGTGACCCCTCGATTGGCGACTGAAGACACCGAAGGCAGCGGAATACATACTGTACCGGGATCTGATTGGCGCTATGGGACTGAAGCAATATAATCTTAGGGGTGTGGTATTGGTCTGCACAACCTGAGGCTGACTTTTCATTTACCGGCAGCAATTGAAGGCCGTGTTGTTCTTACGTAGCCAAGGACGCCAGCGCCTCATGGCCTCATGACTCAGGAACTGACAGGAAGCATTTACATCCTCTGGGCCACTGTATCCTTCAAGTTGAACCTATCCAAGATGTCCCTGGCTACGTTAACTCGATATTGGCCACTTGACCACACACCACCAGAGAGCCTGTCCAAACTTGATGCAGGCGCCCTCGTGTTGGTCACTGGTTTGGTGAGCTTCTATCCGCAGGTGCATCTTTAGAAATTAGGGCTCACAAGATTGGTGGTGGTACCACTGCCAGGTGTCCCACTTGTTTTTTCGTCACTTTGAGCCCAGCTCCACTCTGTCACGTATGACGCCGCTTATTGTGATCCCTGCTCTTCTTTCCGGCCCTATTTCCTATACTGTTCGATCGCCCTACGCAGCCCTCGCGATCGCGTTTGCCGCGAACTGGTCAAGTTTAGTATTTTTCACCCTCGCATATCGCCTCTCGTCGTTCCATCCTCTCGCCAAGTTCCCTGGGCCATTGCTTGCCAAAACATCCAAATGGTGGGCCGCATATATCAGCGCCACTGCCGGAGATCAGCATAGGTGCCTTAAGCGTCTACATGATCGTTATGGTGATGTTGTAAGAATAGGTTGGAATCCACACCCTCCGTTTAAAATCTCTCCACTTACCCGCTTCAGGTCCCAACGAGCTCTCCATTCGCGACGCTTCCTTTATCCATACGGTTCTCGGCCCGGGTGGACTGCGCAAAGGCCCATGTACGTATATGTCATTTTCTATACTGGCCGACTTCAGTTGCTCACTTGTGATGATTAGGGTGGGAACGGCCGGGGACCCCTTCTTTAATTGCTGAGCGCGACCCCGTGAAGCACATGCACCAACGCAAACTATGGAATCAAGCATTTTCGTCCACAGCATTGAAGGAATACGAAGTCATTATGGCTAAGCGTATCAGACAACTTATTGATTGTCTAGAGGACCGCGTCCACGGATCGGATCGCAAAGGGAGCGTTGTGTTGGACATGGTTGCATGGTTAAACTATTTTACGTGAGGTTCAATTACTTGCCGCACCAATATCTCCATTCTGACGTCTTACTTTTAGAACAGACTTTATGGGTGATATGGCGTAAATAGCCCACACAAGGTTCCGAAATAAGATGCTGATTCTAGTTTACCCAGTTTTGGAGGTGGCTTCGAGCTCATGAAAGCCGGTGGTGACAAGGATGGTGTTTGGGCCATTTTGGAGTCCGGTCTGCAGTACGTAACCGTTCCTAATGCGCCCTGCATGTATCTCAGTCCCTTTTTTAGCATCAGCGCAATCGTATCGCATGTTCCATACGTCATTATACCTATGACGTCCGTAATGGGTGGCGCGATAAGGCGAGCCATTGAGTTTGGCGAGCGAAGCGTGTTAAAACGGTTGGAGGTCGGCGCCAACAGGAGGGATATGTTTTACTATTTGGTACGCCAATACATCATTTGCCCGGAATGCTCACTTCATTGAAACCGATTACAGTGTGGCGAGGAACTCCCTGAGACCGAGCGCCCCTCTTTTAATGCCAGTGACCTTGCCCAAAATGGAACGTTAGCTATCATTGCTGGTTCGGACACAACAAGCAGCGTGCTCGCGGCGATTCTCTATTACCTGTTACTCAACCCGGCAGCATATGAACGCCTACAGGAAGAAGTTGACGGCGCATTTTCAACTGGAGAAGAGCCCCTGGACGCTGTGAAGCTGAGTCAACTGGAGTGGTTGAACGGCTGCATGTGAGTCCTTACGCACGAATAAAGCACTCAACGACTCATTTTTTGTTGTTCCGACAGCAACGAGGGTCTCCGTCTTCAGCCTGCTGTTCCAAGCGGGTCGCAGCGCTCAGTGGACAAGGGCAATGGTCCCAAAGTACTCGGCAAGCTGTAAGTGGACGCTGTTGTGTATATTATTACCCAGTCGAGTTCTGACAAGATTTTTGCTATCGAACAACAACTGCAGAGTCATCCCCGAGTGGACACAGATCACCCTTCATACCTACAGCATACATCGAGATGCTCGGTACTTCCACACGCCTGATGCGTTCTTACCGGAACGATGGTTCAGCAAGGGCGCACCGGCTGGAGAACACAATCCGGCCGCGTTTTTACCCTTTTCGTACGGCCCGACGATGTGTGCTGGTAAGAATCTTGCGTTGATGGAGATGCGTATGGTGCTCTGCTGGATTTTGCGGCAATTCCGCTTCTCCAGGGCCCCTGGTGTTGTTTATGAGGAATGGGAAGGGAAGATACAGGATTGGTTTGTCGTGCACCAAGAACCTCTGTTGATCACTGTTTCGCTTAGGGAATGAAGATTTGTGCACGTAATGTTAGCTATTTTCTACATAGCACTTTTCCTCCCCTGTACTTCTAGTATTAATAGCTCCTAAGAACTGGTGTTGTCGTGGGAAAACGTGATACCGTACTTTATAAGTTGTATAGCTCATCCAGGGCAATCGCTGGGGGACCTGGAATAGGTAGGGCCGTGCTTCCCGTAAGCGGTCCTTGGACCAGACGTTGCCACTTGCCAGTTGGAAGACTCGGAGGCAGAGGATGAACTTGAAGAGCTTGAGGAATCAAACTTCAGTCAATCTACGCGCGGAAACTCTATTCGGAAAGTGTTGACAGTCAGCGCCAGATAAATGTGTCCTGGCGCCACCCATGCTTCATACGAACACCCAACACCACGCATTTTCGGGATCGTTTGAATTACTGTACAGTACACGGATCCGGAGCGCGTGAACTCATGCACGTGATCACGGTTATGACCTCTGCTATCAGCGACGTTGACCGCTACACCACCCAGCTCACTTATCGCGTGCTTGACGCGTCGTTGGCCTTGACATTGACGGAGCGCTTGTGCGCATCAATCAGACAGCGCATGGCATGGCGGCGCAGGTGCACACTCTGAAGTCACCATGCTCCTCTCTCCGAGATATCGTTATCCTGGGGCTTCAAGTCGCAAGTAAAAACGCAGTGCGCCTTACCCCACACCTACACCACTGTCAGAAGTGGTTGCGTACTTCCCGGCGTCTTGCTAGCACTGGCACATGTTTGGTCCTCTTCCGATGCCCCCTGCGGATAACAAGGCACCTGAATCGCGCATTTCACGCAGCGGACTCTCCGCACAACGTGCGCTTCCGCATTGCTGACTGGGTCAACGAACGCATCACAACGTCATCGTAGGGGGAGGCCTTTCCCCCACTAAGGCATGAGAATCACGTGAGCTTAACAACGGAACGTACGTTTTTAGGGTTTTGAGGTTTTCGGTATCGAGATGGATCGATTTGAATGGCAACGATGATAGCCTGAAGTGCTTCATTGAGCGCGTCTACGGGGCGCTAGTACCCGGAGGAACTTTTGTCCTTGAAGCCGCAACCCGCAGTCACACGTCAAGCTCGTTAAGACCCGCAAGCTACATCCCGTGCCAGTGCGTGCCTTTCACCCTCATATGAAACGGAGATTTTTTGTTGTTCTTCCCGCGAGGTAGCCAATGGGTTGATCTTTCCCTCACATTAGTCACATTGGCGTGTCTGACACTCTGTGCCCACTCACGCGCCTCAGAGATTTGTTGGATTGGTCATATATGAAGTCTTCATAGGCAACACCGTCCTCCGTTACAGTGTTCTATGCCCATTTGGGCTACTATGGTCATTTGGGCTAAACTAAGATTGTACACCTGGAGACCAGTATTCTGTCTCGGACTTTTTGGTAGTTTAATTTGCTATATATGAACTATATGTGACCAGTAGCTCAAAGGGTGTAAGCCTGTAGATCAAGCTCCAGGGTCTAATCAGTGCCGAAAGTGCAAAATAATGAAATCTTATTCATGCTGTATATAATAAATATGAGGTCCTATGCAACAAGTTAAGCTCTAGTATGAAACCAACTAGCATTATAGTGATCTCTAAATACTCTCTGGGGGTATAAAGCATGTTGTTGCGGCAGGAAATGACATTTGGGTGCAAACGTTGCAGTTTAGCATGCTTATGTCATCATAGGCGCATGTGTGTTTGGCGGGTGGTTACCGTGTGAATTGCCAGATTTGGTCACAGCCCAAATGGTCATAGACACTCTGATAAGGAATTTTCGAGCTGATCTTGCTCGATTGCACCCGTTCCACCCTTGATCCACCTCAAACTGTTGTAATATCTCAGAAAGGACCCTTCTTAAGTGATTGGGCCAAAAAGGTTTGGTACCCTAAGGTTACACAGGTAATCCGAAGCGATTTTAAATTTGGTCAGCCCAAATGGGCATAGAACACTGTAATACAATTCTCTGCAGGGGAACTATGCCATGCGGATTCGGCGGGTCGAATCGTGCGTCATGACCCTACTAAATATCGTCGGGTCAATCAATCATAGACTCAGCGCTTCGTCTGGAACTTGATCGATTGATCAGCGTACCTTGATGGATACTATTCTTGTTTTATTCACAGAACAAATACAATTTATATCTACGCATTCTACGATTTGTATTACAGCGATATCTTGGCCAAGAAGGCGTCATCTATCTTAGGGTGGCCTTTACTCCAATGTGCTTGAGACGTCGAGACCGGATTGTCAAAATCGCACAACTACTAGTCACGAGAATCATATGAAGCAGGTAGGACAGACAAATCGTCGCAACCTTCACAATTTCACAATTTCCTTTCGCATAACAAAATGTACACGACTAATAATGCAAGAAATGAAGTGTTCCAAAGCAGTATGCACGCGTACTATAGAATAAGTAACGTGTACTGTGCGAGGAATGAAGAACGTATTTGTTTAGTGCTTAAAGCCACAGAAATGGCCAGGAACTGATACAGCCTCTGCTTCCAACGTACCGGCCCCCACCGTTCCACCGTTCAACGCAATGAAAGCCTTCTTTCCGATGTTGAAACCACTGCCGGCGGCGTCGATGGCCGTGAAATAGATAAACCTCTTCGTCTTCTTGTCGGTCAACTTCCAGCACCTGCCGCAGTTGGCGGAGCCCCATTTGGTGTCGAATGCGCCGCCGAGATATGGGAAGTTGGGGAAATTCTTGAAATGCGGGTATTTATCGACGAGACCGTGTGGCCCGTTTGAGCACGCAACGCTGTCGGTGTTGCCGTTCGGGTTGTCGTAGACGGGGTCAAACGTAACTTTGTAGGTGGCAAGGACTAGTTGCTCGTCGTCATACGTGGGGTCGTACACGTCCTCGGAAGAGGCAGCATCATCACATGCGGGCGTGGCACGCGCAATGAGCGCAAGGAAGAGTGTGAAGTAGAGTGAAGTGAAGTAGATCATTGTGTTGTGAAAGTGCAGGAGTGTAAAAGATCACTGGCGGGGTTGGGTGATGAGGACCATAACGAAAGGTAAGCACACTCTTTTATACGCGAAACCTAGGCCCGGTTTTTGTTTAACCCGACGATTGCGCCCCAAAACTCGTCAAGATGGACCCTAGTACGCCAGCTAATCCAAATAAAGCAGGCTAGATTCACTGAATGAGAACATTTGATGAGGAACACTGAACACATGGCCTGACGGTGACATAGGAACAATTATCCGGGAGAATTCGGAGATCCGAGGATGGTGAGGGCCCATATAGAAATCAGGGAAGACGTCGAATTCAAGGTTGGCACACAACGGGTTCTTTGTGGGAAAGGGGAACGACAGGGCGCTATCAAGATTTACGCGCGTTTTTTTTCGATGAGGGTTGCACTTGCACGGCGCCACAGTTCTCGCCACCAAGTCATTGCAAGGAGAGGTTCAAGGTCGAACTTAGGTCGGGATGCATGGGATGGATACCAGTGTGGAAGTGGGCCCCGGAACTTAGGCCGCTTAGTCCTTCTGTTCTGCCCCACGGGCAAACAATAGCCGGGGCTTCCATTCTGCCGCTTAACAGCTTAAGTATGGGCTACCGAACAAGGGAGGTGCCATCTTGCGGAAAGCAGGCTTGAGTTTGGCTATTGGGGCCCTCAAAACCCATGACGGTGACATCTGGCTTGAAGAGGACGGTAAAAATGCACACAAACCATCATTCCATTATTATGCGACGTACTAAATTGTGATGTTGAGTTAAAGTTACATTCCGGGTAATTCCGATTACGTCGAGTCTGGGAGTCTGGCGTCCTCCTCCAAGACTAGCAACACAATACTGTATCCAACATCACAAGCACTTCGAGTTCGGTGCCAGCCGCCACATGGTACTTTCCACATTATAGCAACAGTCTGGGGGTTTGGCACTAGTCTGTCCTCGCAAGAAGGGAACAGCATCATTTTTGGCCAAACATCATGAGTGATCCGAGTGCCAGTGAGAGCTTTTCTTGATCATCACACAGTTTGCGTTTCTTACCGTCTACGCAGACGCTTCGACGGGACATGGTACCGCTAACACGAAAAATCAAGGACATCGCCCGTCTTACGAGGTTAACTGAGATATCGTGCCGTCACCCAAAAATTAATTGAGTGTTTCATTACGTGTTCCGCTGGGGTTCCGGTCCATAGAGTAATTCCTTTTCATTCATCTGCCTCCTGCAATGTCCGTTCCAAGGACCAACACGCATGATACTTATTCTGTAATACTTGCCGAGTCGGCGCGATAGCCGGGTTTTCCGACGGGAAAGCATAGCCCTGGCTGGGCAAAATATCACTTATGTGATCTCACTGACACCCTCGTATCCACACCCTCGTATCCCCGACTCTCTAGCGATTGCTCTAGATGAGCGATACAACTTTGAAAGTGCAGTATTACATTTTCGTAAGACACTAGATCTTAGTAGGAGGAGAGGTGCTATGTAGAAAACAACTAGCATTACAGTACGTACACAGATCCTCATTCCCTCAGTGAGACGCTGACCAACAGAGGTTCTTGGTGCACGACAAACCAATCCTGTATCTTCCCTTCCCATTCCTCATAAACAACACCAAGGGCCCTGGAGAAGCGGAATTGCCGCAAAATCCAGCAGAGCACCATACGCATCTCCATCTGCGCAAGATTCTTACCAGCACACATCGTCGGGCCGTACGAATAGGGTAAAAACGCGGCCATATTGTGTTCCCCTGTCGGTGCTCCCTTGCTGAACCATCGTTCGGGTAAGAACGCATCAGGCGTGTGGAAGTACCGAGCGTCTCGATGTATGCTGTAAGTATGAAGGTTGATCTGTGTCCACTCGGGGATGACTCTGCAGTTGTTGTTCAATAGCAAAATTCTTGTCAGAACTTGATCGGGTGACCACATATACGACGGTGACCACTTACAACTTGCCGAGTACTTTGGGACCCTTGCCCTTATCCACTGAGCGCTGCGACCCACTTGGAATAGGAGGCTGAAGACGGAGACCTTCGTTGCTGTCGGCACGACAAAAATGAGACATTGAAAGCTTTCTTCGTGCCTAAGGACCCACATGCAGCCGTTAAGCCACTCAAGTTGGCTCAGTTTCACAGCGTCCAGGGGATCCTCTCCTCTTAAAAATGCGCCGTCAACTTCTTCTTGTAGGCGCTCATACACTGCTGGATTTAGTAACAGGTAATAGATAATCGCGGTGAGAACGCTGCTTGTTGTGTCCGAACCAGCAACAATAGCTAACATTCCATTTTGGGCAATGTCAGTAAAAGAGGGGCGCTCGGCCTCAGGGAGTTCCTCGCCACTCTGTGCTCGGCTTCAGTGAAGTGAGCATGCCGGACAAATGATGTATTGGCGTACCAAATAATAAAACATATCCTTCCTGTTGGCGCCGACCTCCAACCGTTTGAATACACTTCGTTCGCCAAACTCAAGGGATTTCATCAGCGCGCCACCTCCTCTCATAACGGATACCATAGGCTTAACGACGTATGGGACATGCGACACGATTGCGCTGAAGCTAAGAAAGGGACTGAGATACACAGAGGACGCACTAGGAGCGGTTACATACTGCATGCCGGACTCCAAAAGGGCCCAAATGCCATCCTTGTCGCCACCAGCTTTCATGAGCTCAAAGCCACCCCCAAAACTGGGTAAACTAGAATCAGCATATTGTCTCGGAACATTGTGTGAGCTATTTACGCCATATCACCCATAAAGTCTGTTCTAAGGTAAGACGTCAGAATGGAGATATTGGCGCGGCAAGTAGTTAAACCTCACGTAAAATAGTTTAACCATGCAGCCACGTCCAACACAACGCTCCCTTTGCGATCCGATCCGTGGACACGGTTCTCCAGACAATCAATAAGTTGTCTGGTACGCTTAGCCATAATGACTTCGTATTCCTTCAATGCTGTGGACGAAAATGCTTGATTCCATAGTTTGCGTTGCTGCATGTGCTTCACGGGGTCACGCTGAGCAATTAGAGGGGTCCCGGTAGTAGGATGCCCATCCCAACCTAATCATCACAGTGGGCAAGTGGGTTAGTATAAAACATGATATGTACGCACGTGTGCCTTTGCGCAGGCCACCTGGGCCGAGTACGGTGTGGATAAATGAAGCGTCGCGAATGGAGAGTTCGTTAGGACCTGGAAGCGGGTAAACGGAGATATTTTAAACGGAAAATGTGGATTCCAACCTATTCTTACAACATCACCATAACGATCATGTAGACGCTTAAGGCACCTATGCTGATCTCCTGTGCCACTGAGATATGCAGCCCACCATTTGGATGTTTTGGCAAGCAACGGCCCAGGGTATTTGGCGAGAGGATGGAACTGCGAGAGGCGATATGTGAGGGTAAAAAATACTAAACTTGACCAGTATGCGGAAAACGCGAGTGGGGGCGCCGCGTAGGGCGATCGAACAGTGTAGGAAATAGGGCCGGAAAGAAGAGCTGGGATCACGATTAGTAGCGTCGCACGCGACGGGATAGAGCTGGGCTCAAAGTGACGAAAAATCAAGTGGGACACCTTGTAACCATCATCAATCTTGTGAGCCTAAATGTACACCTGCGGATAGAAGCTCACCAAACTAGTGACCAATACAAGGACGCCTGCACCAAGCTTGGACGGGCTTTCCAGTGTGTGGTCAAATGGCCAATAACGAGTTAACGTAGTCAGGGACATTTGGGATGGGTTTAACTTGAAGAATGGGGCTACGTATATATATGCTTCCTGAGTCAAGATGTACAGCTCATGCGCTGGCGTCTTGGCTATGTGAGAAAAACACGGGCTTGCTGCCGTAAATATAAAGTTCGGCCTATGGAAGGGTGAGACGTACAACTGTAGTCTTCTCATTGATACTGATGTCCGCGGTATGGGATGCAGTACCAGTGGTGCAGCGGCCTTCAACCATCTATGCCAGGTCAGGAAATCGACTTACCCATACACAAATTGCTTCCGTCCCTGACCAATGACCATAGCGTCAATCAGATCCCGGTACAGTATTAGTTTAACAATTGGGTTGCCTAGAAAACTTCGACTTGCATCACAGCAGTATATGCGTCAAAATAAGTGAGTGAGCGCCAAGGCGGCCGAGGAGCTATGTTTTGCAGGCAAAGCTGAGTGTAACCGCCGTAACTAATCGCCACGCAAACCACGTGATCAGACGCGTTTTTATGAACTCTATCGAGCAATCGCAAGTCGTTTGACGCCCCAATTTCCAAGATGTCCTTGTTTTTTTTTCCCTATTGAGGCGTTTGTGCGGATGCTAAGACCGTAAGAAACACCTGTGCGTTTTCAGAGTCTCAGACTACACACCAACTGTCACCAAGGTCCTTGCAAAGGTCACATAAAGCGATTTGCTGATGATCCGAGTTCAAGCTGGGCTAAGAAAACCGATGATCCGAGAATAACCAACGCATCTGTCCAAAGAAACTTATCGAAAGAAACCACGATAACATTTGGAAGAAGCCCGTGATGTTTTGCCAAAAGCAAAGCTGTTCCCTCGCTGCACAGACATACAGTACTAGTGCCAGACCCCCTGTGGAATACCATGTGGCGGCTGGCACTGAACTGACGTACTGAACACTCACCGAACGAAAGGGCTTGCGACGTTGACGAGGGCGCCAGGAACCCGACTCATCATCCCTCCATTACGGAATCGGAATTGTATCTCAACATCATGTGATGACAATTTACAGTGTTCTATGCCCATTTGGGCTACTATGGTCATTTGGGCTAAACTAAGATTGTACACCCGGAGACCAGTATTCGGTCTCGGACTTTTTGGTAGTTTAATTTGCTATATATGAATTATATGTGACCAGTAGCTCAAAGGGTGTAAGCCTGTAGATCAAGCTCCAGGGTCTAATCAGTCCCGAAAGTGCAAAATAATGAAATCTTATTCATGCTGTATATAATAAATATGAGGTCCTATGCAACAAGTTAAGCTCTAGTATAAAACCAACTAGCATTGTAGTGATCTCTAAATACTCTCTGGGGGTATAAAGCATGTTGTTGCGGCAGGAAATGACATTTGGGTGCAAACGTTGCAGTTTAGCATGCTTATGTCATCATAGGCGCATGTGTGTTTGGCGGGTGGTTACCGTGTGAATTGCCAGATTTGGTCACAGCCCAAATGGTCATAGACACTCTGATAAGGAATTTTCGAGCTGATCTTGCTCGATTGCACCCGTTCCACCCTTGATCCACCTCAAACTGTTGTAATATCTCAGAAAGGACCTTTCTTAAGTGATTGGGCCAAAAAGGTTTGGTACCCTAAGGTTACACAGGTAATCCGAAGCGATTTTAAATTTGGTCAGCCCAAATGGGCATAGAACACTGTAGTACGTCACATAAATGATGGAATAATGGTGTGCACTGTGCACGTGTGCCACGTGTGCGCTGCATTTACCGTCACTCTCAGGCTTCAAGCCAGATGTCACCCTCGTGGGTTTTGAGAGCCAATCGCCAACCTCCTCGAGTGCCCAAGAAGGCACCTCCCTTTGTTTCGGTACCCCGTACTCAGGCGGAAGAATAGAAGCCCCGGGTACTGTTTGCCCGTGGGGCAGCAGTAAGCGGTCTAAGCCCCCAGGTCCACCTCCTACACTGGCGCCCTTCCCATGCCTCCCGACCCAAGTTCGGCCTTGAACCTCTCCTGGGGATGACTTGGTGGTGAGGACTGCGCAACCCTCTTCGAGACAAACGCGTAAATCTTGACAGCGCCCTTTCGGCCCCCACTCCCCAGCATGCGCATTCCCACCAAAGAACACGTTTAGCGCCAATGCTGAATTCTACGTCTTCCCTGGCTTCTATATAGGCCCCTCACCGCCCTCGGATCTTCGAATCGTGCCGAATGATTGCGCCCATGTTTTCCTCATCAAAAATTCTTATCAGTAAATCTAGCCTGCTTGTCTGGCTGGGTATGGGTATTAGGGTTGATCTTGGCGAGTTTGGGGCGCAAAACATCGGGGTCAAAACAAACACCGGGCCCAGGTTTCGCGTATAAAGAGTGCGCCTGCATTTCATCATAGTCCTCATCACTCTCAACCTCGTGCCAGTGATATTCTACACACCTGCGCTTTCACAACACAATGATCTACTTCACTTCATTCATCTTCACACTCCTCCTCGCGCACGTCGCTCGTGCCGCGCCCGCATGTGACGATGTTGCATCTTCCCAGGTGCTTTACGACGACACCGAGCAATCCTTCCTCACTACCTATAAAGTCACGTGGGACGCCACCTACGACAACCCGGAGGGCAACACCCTCAGCGTTGCGTGCTCAAACGGACCACACGGTCTCGCAGCTAAATACCCGCATTTCAGGAATTTCCCCGACTTCCCTTTCCTCGGCGGCGCATTCGACACCAAATTTGGTTCCCCAACTGCGGCAAGTGCTGGAAGTTGACCGACAAGACGTCGAGGAGGTTTATCTATTTCACCGCCATCGACGCCTCCGGAAGTTTCAACATCGGAAAGAGGGCTTTCACCGCGTTGAACGGTGGAACGGTGGGGAGCGGCACATTGGAGGCGGAGGCTACACCAGTTCCTGGCCATTTCTGTGGCTTCTAATGAGTTCCTTGTACACGTTACTTCTTCCATCCACGTGTATACTGCTTTTGGAACACTTCGTAGCAGAGGTGCAGAAGGCGGCATTTGTATATAAATAGGAAGTCGATGAGATCAATTCTAAGGCTGGAGCTTTCGTAAACAGTGCCGACTTGACGAATGGACACTTAATCGTAAGGGCCAGACCCGCGAGCCCTTTACACCCGATGTAGGAAGCAATGTCTTCGTAAAATGGAAGGCTTTTAAAGCACCAGGCGGTCGGAAATTATTGTAAAAGTGCCCTGGTCACGGTCGCGCGCAGGCTGTGCGGCAAATGGCGAGACCCGAGGCCCAAGAGCCTGAGTCCTCACGGTACATGTATAACAACTCGGAAACCAATAGGCAGTTATGGGTACCGGTGGTTCATACTGTTAAGATATATAGTACTGTGGAGGCCATTTGCGTATCCCAATTTACGAAACCTTTTCTACAGTGCTAGTACTAGTGCTGTAGAGCAAAAGCGTTTCAAAATGCGTCTCATGGTGTATTAGCGCCCACTCATTTGAGGCATAGTGTCGCTTAACAGATACACGCAGTCAGTGACCGCCGTGCCAACTAAATATCGGAATCAAACACTGATCTTCATCTGATTCTCTTGCGCCAACCTGGGACCTGAGCGTTAATGACTTTTCATATTGGAACGGAGTATTTTTGACAAGATGTTGGGCGCCTTTTGGGGGGCATTCCCGCCATTCGACAGGCGACAACCCCACTACTAAGGAGTCGATTCTTGACTGGTATAGAGAGACTATACGCAAAAGCGTGCGTTTGCGCCCACCTCAGCCACATAACTTCCATAATTGGCCGGGAACTTTGTTGTATCAATGTCGCGG